>BSBM01000301.1:10935000-11115137 GCA_027924585.1 Larix kaempferi
TTAAAAAAAACAATTTTTGGCTCGGGAATTGTGGTTTATCAACACGTTTCTCTTCAACACTCGCCATCAAAATACGTATAAAAATAACACGTCTTTACATCCTATTCCATTTAAATCCTCATCGCATAGTCATAAATAAGGATTATTATGCATGCACATCCTCACCTTACAATGTTAATTGGGTCAAGGTGCATAGACAACCATAAATTATCAAATGTGTTAAAGAGTAAGCCTTTCCAATAAAAATTAAGACCCACCCTTCAAACTTCATCACCGAGTCCAATTTATGCAAATATTTTCGAAGTGGGGGGAGGTTTGGCATTAAATGGTGTAAACGTTGGGGATAAATGGTGTAAACGTTATACAGGGGCGTGTGCGCACTCCTGACGTGTATGCACGAAAAACACGCATGCGCAGCCTTGTTACTAGTTTAAAAAAAATAGATTTCTATGTTTCCCGAGAATTCCACCAAAAACACGGGTTTCACTTCTTTCGCGGGTTTCAAGCTCTCACAGGTTTCTTATTGGCTCACACTCATTGATATTTTGGACACTCTTTGATCTATTGGACACAAAATCACCCTTGGAATCTAACAAACATCTTCAATGGTCTTGGAATCTAGTGGATTCATTCAAGCTACCAGTTTCCATTGCAAGTGGAGATCATTTCTATAGAGGTATGGTGAATTGTAAATAAGTCTTTTCATTCACAAGATTTGAGATGAGCCCATGCCTTTTTGTTTTTATCATATTCCCACAACAATATCCATGCATAGACAACAATAAATTTGACAAGAATATTTCCCAAGTTCACATCTAAAAAAACTCATATGAACACTAAACAAGATGAAGTATGCAACCTCCTCATTGTGTAATTAGTTCCCAAGTTAATTTTGTTGTTTTCACGTCATATTATGCTAGCAAAAAATACTACACACTCACTAAACATAACTAAAAATATCACTTCAACTCATCCACAAAACCTCAACTCTCTCATCTCTTATTCAATACCATTGTATGGAATGAGGATATCTGTAAGTATATGCACCTTTACTTTCTCTATGAATCCAAATATGATAATATTCATCCATATTTACCATCCTTACAATATCCCCTCACCTTTAATAATGATTTTTTTCCAAAAACCAAGACATTACCACTTCATGCTTTATTCAACATGATGATTGTTGGTATAGTCCCTAGTTCCCCACTCTCCAACACCTCCCCACCCTAGATATTGCACATTGAAAGGTCAAATTATATTCCCCCTAATCACCCTTCCCAAGACCATGATCCTTGTTAGAAACCTTTTCCTCCTCCTTAAGGTTTTGCACAAAACAAGGTATACATTCATTTTATTGTGATGCATTGTTGAATTCAACCATGGGTATTTTAAACTCAAAATCACATTCTATCATCTCAAGGTTTATACATAAGCAAATAGTTTGTTGTTGTTTCTTCAACTCCTTAAGGTGTTATATAACCTAGTAATTTATGATGGTAAAGAACATTGCCTCAAATGGAAGGATATACCATTCCACTAAGAAGACAAAAAAATAAAACTAGGTGCATAATTTAGAATTGATAACATTAAGGGAGAAAGCAAAAAATGCAACTAATTAAGGTTACCTTATTTGATGTAGAAAAACTATCAAACTATTCCCAAGGCATCTCTAGCCATCTCTGTTGTAGGGTGTTACTACCATAATTTTTATGAATTCATGGCTAGGAAAGACACTAGGTTCTCCTCTCTACACTTGACGAACCATCATCTATATTGATTGGAATTGTAAGGGATAATGATGTTTATTCGAACACAAATAAACCAACATAGTCTGTAGTTGTATATGTTAATTTGTAAAGTGGTAAGCTATGTTGGAATGTGTCAGGTTCATTGTATAATGGCACTAATATCTTATTTGTTGTTTCTTTTGCAGGGGTAAGCCTTATAGTTGTGTTAAAGAGACTTTTGGAGATGGGAAACCCACGAAACACACAAAAAAAAAGGAATCTTCCCATTGAAAAGGTCATTGAATTAAGAGAAAAGTCCAGGTTGGGAATGGAAAGATTGAGACATGGTACTATCATTGCCCCGGATCCTTCCACTAATCCTAACACAATTTTTGACACAACAACCTCTTGTTCAGAACCACGGGTAAAGCGGCCGCATCCAACGGACCCAACTCAAATTCCAACATCAACACAATCTCCAACCAATAATCCATCAACGAGTCATTCTAAAGTTCCTCACGACACTAGAATTTTGTGAGATACTACATGTGTAGACATGGACATACAAGCCTTGCTTAGTTTGAAATCTCCCCAAGAAGACCACAACCCTATTGACCACACTCCCATTATGGCCCAATCTATGAATGAAGCCCCACAACAAACAAGCTCTGGTATTCATGTCTCATGTCCACCCTCCCTACCTCGACTGTCCAGCGCAAGAAGAAGAAATACTAGACGTATTCATGTGGATGAGAGTGCTTTGTCGGGGCTTGAAGGCAAGTTGCCAAAACGCACTATCAAATGGCAATGCAACAAAATTGTCAAAGAATATTTTGAATCCAAAGGTGATGCAGGTAAATGTCAACTATTTCTATGTTTGTTAAAATCACATTCTTTAGTTGTTGTTAGGAGAATTTTGGGCATAAAGATGGTTAAAAGTTCAGAGGCCAATAGTCATATTGTTAGGAATCTCCAATCTGCATTTAATGCGATTGGGAAGATGTCTCGTACAAAATATCTTTGTGCGTCTCGTTGTGTTTTAGCGGAATCAGTTGTAAGAAAGTCCACAAGGCAACGTCGCCTTATATCACACACTTCTCAAATACTCAAATTAAATAGAAAAGCAATTAAAAAGTACTATGTTATAAGAGAAAATATTGACACTTCGGGTGGAAACGATTGTTGGGATTTTGTTGGTAGGTTGCCTCGTGTAGATAGGAAGCTAATTGATGCTGTTAAGGAGTTAGTACAAATTTTTTGGCATGATCATACTAGACCTTCATCAAACCAAAGAGACGTGCTAAAACTGAGAAAAGGTTCTACTAAACGTGACCCCCATGTTAAACACTTCCTTGACACCACACAGGCTGAACTCTATGAGAGATTCAGGAATGAGCACACACAATTGAACCTGGTTCAAAGGTCCTTTGAGAAATGCAAACTATGGTACATTCGTATATGCATTGATTGGAACACTTGTTGTTGTAGATACCATGTAGAATATGAATATTATTATGACACATATAAACATATATTTTGTGATTTGCATACTAACATTGTGTAGGGATACAATGAATCCATACTACCACCGAATGTATCAAGAGACTTTATCCACAACATCATGTGTCCAAGGCTTGAAGGAAAAAAGTATTATGGAAAATCATGTATGTATGGGACATGTTCTAGGTGCAGTGGGATTTATCTTTTGAACCATTGCATTCATGAAAGAAAGGAGCACGAATTTGGCATGATGGGCGTGGAGATGCAGAGCTTCAAGTACGTGACTTATCAATTAGATAGTGTCAGAGAAAGTAAAAAGATTGCATTGGTGAAGTCACAGGTACAAATTAATATTGCATATTTTTCATATTACACGTTCAATTTATCGCATATACATTTTTCCAAAGGCCACATTGTAATATTTCCCTTGTTTCCATGGTAACAGGTACTCGTACGTGACTTCTTGACGGAATTCTATGTGAAAAATGAGCAGTATGTTCAACATGTGCATGTAGCGTGATGGAAAGATGAGCAGTATAGAAAATGCAAAGACACATTTCCCATTGGAACCATAGTGTCAATTGTGGATTTTGCAGAAAATTACACCCTTCAGCCACAAAATGAAATCTAGAGTCAATACTACCATTCATACCAAGTCAGCATCATGGTACATATTATGTATAGGCATGGGCTAGACAGCAACAATGACAAGAGGATAATACTGAAGGAGACAAACTTTTACATAAGTGATGATAGAACCCATGATCTGCATTATGTGCAACATTGTTTTCGAATTTTCTATGATCAGTTGAAGGAGAGAGATATACAGATGGATCAGCATTGGATATGGTCGGATGGTTGTGTGGGATAGTTCAAAAATTCCCAAGTATTCCAATGGATGAGTACTTTGCATAAGACTTATAATGTGCCGCATATCTGGAACTATTTTGAGACCGGGCACGGAAAAGGAAATCATGATGGGGCCGATGCATGCATCAAGACCGCACTACGAAGGGAAGAGATGAGGTTTGACAAGGAACCTCATATCCAAGATGCATGGTCCACAGTTCAATGGTGCTCTGCAACAATGTTAGAACGAGCAAGAGATCAACAAACATCATCAGTGGCAAGACATGTGGTGAGAAATTTTTGGCTAGTGGTTGACATAGATCGATTACGTTCCTATAGTTGCAGCACAGTACAAGGAACACGTGCATTTCATTCAGTTCGAAGCTCAAACAACCCCCTATTTGAAATATGGGAGCGAAATCTTGCATGCTTTTGTAGCCCTTGCAGCAGTGGAGAATGGGATGAATGCGAATGCATGGACTAAGTTGATGAATGGGATCATGTGTCACTTGCAGTAGACCCACGCGCAGTTGTTGAAAAAACCCAGTTAGAGGAGGGTCAATCAACGATTTTCACAGACTACGACCATATCTCAGATCTTGTACAACCAGGATACATATACGCAGTTTTTTCCTCGAAAGGCAATGAATGGGGTGCGGATTATTGGTTTGCACGATGCATCCAAGGTAAGCAAACCCTCCATGGATCATTAATTGACGATGAAGGCATTGAATTTCCTACTGGAAAGGGGGAATATATTACACTAGATGGGAAGTCAAGGAAGACTAGTGGGCATGTATTCATGGATTACAGACCAGGTTTAGTGGTGTATCACTTCACAAACTTGATCGTTGGCACAAACATCCATCTTCAGACAATGTCAATCAAGAGCTCAACCAAGGTACGCTACTACCTTCCTCATTCAGAGCATGAGAGATTGATGGAGACAATTAGCAACAGAGAGGATCTAGATGGATTTATTGAATGAGGCCAGTCAATTTTACATAAGAGAAAGAATTGCATCAAATAATGTTATGTTCTACATCGAGGTATGTGTAGTTTTATGTTATTTCGTTGGTACATGCATTTTTTGTTGATACATACATACATGCATGTATTTTCCTATGTTTTTTATTTTTCCTATATGTATTAAACTGTTCCATGCTTCTCTTTTATGTTGAATAAAATGGTGATGTGATTTGGATCAAATTTGAGTAATTTGAGTTAGTATTTTCTTAAATAAATCTATTTATGTTTTTATCATTTGAAGATAGCGGTTTTGATAGGTTCTCAAGATTAGAATTACCTAGGTTTTAGGAAATTTTTTGAAGTACATAATCTATTAAAATGGTCTTGAAAAATTAACTTAGTAGATGAAACCTTCCAGGAATCCATGTATGGATAGAAGGGTCTTCCACTTGGGGTAGGGAGTTATCATAAAGTTTTAAGGGTAGTATTTTTGAGATCTATACTTGAGAAAAGCATTGGGGAACTATGAAATTCCTTATCGATCAAATATCTCTTTAGTTTCTCTCTCTTTAGTTTTGTGTCCACCCAAACCTTTTTCATGCTTTGGGTACCTTGAGGTATATCCCCAACCCAAAAAACTCTTATATTATGATGATTATGTTGGTTTAGGGTTTTGGTTCCGCGTGCTCTTATAACCCAAAAAAATCTTATATCCCCAACTTTTTTCATAGATTTCGTTCCACATGCTCAATGCTCACCCAAATCTAGCTAAATTTTGGGTTTTTGACCTTATCCAAGCATCGTGTCATCAACCTAGGGTTTCCACTAATATATTTTAAAACATGTTCATTTATGGTTGGAGATTGATGCTTTATTCCTATAGATAACCACTTAGAGGGACTTGTCATCATCATCATCAACATCATCAATATCATCTCTAGGCTCCTCATCAACATCTCCATCATCATCATCTTCTTCATCATCATCATCTTCATCACCATCACCATCACCATCATCATCACATCATCATCTTCATCACCATCACCATCATCATCAACGTCTTCATCATCATCACCATATTCATCATCTAATTGAGTAGCACTAACATGTTCATCATTGTCACCTAATGGTTGGAAATGTTCTTGAGGGAGGCTTTAGACCTACCTCACCCATGTCAGTGCTTGAGTTTTTGGAGGTCGACCTCCCACCCCACATGTCCATCATCATCATCATCAACAACAACATCTTCATCACCATCACCATCACCATCAATGTCTTCATCATTAGCACCATCTTCATCATCATTGTTAACTCTAACTCTAGCCCTAACCCTCACCCAAACCCTAGCACTAAACCATATTCTTCACCATCACCATCAACGTCTTTATCATCACCACCGTCTTCATCATCATCATTAACTCTAACTCTAACCCTAATTCAATTTCCTTCTATAACTCTAGCCCCAACCCTCACCCAAACCCTAGCACTAAACCATCTTCTTCATCGTGGCCATCACCATCACCATCACCATCACCATCACCATCACCATCACCATCATCATCATGTCTTCATCATCATCACCATCTTTATCATCATTGTTAACTCTAACTCTAACCCTAATTGAATTTCCTTCTATAACTCTAGCCCTAACCCTCACTCAAACCCTGGCACTAAACCATATTCTTCATCATCACCATCACCATCACCATCACCATCACCATCACCATCAACATTTTCATCCTCACCACCATCTTCATCATCATCATTAACTCTAACTCTAACCCTAATTCAATTTCCTTCTATAACTCTAGCCCTAACCCACACCCAAACCCTCACTCTAACTCTAGGTTCCTCATCAATATCTCCATCATCATCATCTTCTCCACCATCATCATCTTCATCACCATCATCATCAATGTCTTCATCATCATCACCATCATCATCATCATACGTGCCCGACGGACGATTTTGCAGAGTTGACCCCCGTGTGCAAATATTGCACACTCCCTCACTGAGCAAAACCCTAGTTTCCAAGATGGACGTACAAGATGGCACCCGAGCAACGGGACCGAAGGAGAGGGGCACCCTTGGCACTATCCTGTCATCCTGAATCCAATGGACTAAATGGTTCATCGATCAGAGCCACAGTCGTCATTCATGGCTCGTTCCATCTCGCATCCAAAAGGCCTTCAGGGACACCTGCTGGATACCTACCGGGGGCATGGAGGTCCAACCGTGAAGCAAAACCTTGTTCTAGGGTTTCCTGCAGGTGTGTCTAGGAAGGTTCCAACTGGGAAAGCTAGCCGTAAGTGCCCGGTGGACAATTTTGCAGAGTTGACCCCAGTGTGCAAAAATTGCATACACCCTCACTAAGCAAAACCCTAGTTTCCAAGATGGACGTACAAGATGGCACCCGGGCCATGGGACTGGAGGAGAGGTGCACCCCTGGAACTATACCGACGTCCTGAATCCAACAGAGTCGACGGTTCGTCGATCGGAGCCACGGTCGTCATTTTATGGCTCATTCCGTCTCACATCCAAAAGGCCTTCAGGGACACTTGTTGGATACCTGCTGAGGGCATAGAGGTCCAACCGTGCAGTACAAATTGGTTCTGGGGAGTCCTACAAGTGTGTCTAGGAAGGTTCCGGCTAGGAACGCTAGCCGTAAGTGCTCGACGGACGATTTTGAAGAGTTGACCCCCATGTGCAAAAATTGCACACTCCCTCACTGAGCAAAACCCTAGTTTCCAAGATGGACGTACAAAATGGCACCCGAGCCATGGGACTGGAGGAGAGGGCAACCCCTGGCACTCTCTAGACTTCCTGAATCCAATAGAGTCGACGTTTCGTCGATCCGAGCCATGGTCATCATTATATGGCTCATTTTATACCCCTACGTTCTAAGAAGGTTGAAGCTGTAAAGCAACAGGTATCTAGTATTCATCCTGAATCTCTTTTGTTTATGTCTAAGATAAAGAATCTCTCAGTTCGTGAGCTGGAACATATCGATGGGCGAGCAGCTTACAGAAGGAAATATGGCGATTGTAGGTATCTATGCTTTTCTTCCGATGAAAATTGTAACCGGATTTCCATTTATAATACAAGCATATTTTTTACTGGTTTCGTCAAGAGAAAGTATCATTTTCAATAACAAGTGGAACTAGGGAATCCTTCGTTGTGTTCCATTAGCCTTTTGTGCAACATTTCGTGCTCTGGTAAGTGGTAATTCACCTGTATCATTGAAAACTTGGGTCTATAGGTACCTTCCCTTTCATATTCCTCGTAATGCACACATAGTCCATCCTTATCTTGATAAACAAGAGTTTTATAATAGCTTGAATAGTTTGGGCGTGGTTATCTCCCTGTATTCGGTTGTGATTGGTTGACAAGCTTGCCTGAAAATCTGTACATTGAAATTCTTTGTTTTATTGCTGAAAATCGGAAGGGATTTTCAAGTCACCTGCAAAACACTGCTCTGTTGAAATATGTAAGTTCTTCCAACAACATTGATTTGGCTAGTGTATCAAATACTGTTGTCCACACCAAAATTTATCTTTCGTCAAAGGAGTCACACATATTGTGGCTAACCAAATGGTCTAGGAAGCTTTGAAGTGCCGCAAAATCTTATTCCATGCCTGAATCTACCCAGAAGGCAATTATAAATTTAGATCCTCAAGAATGCCTGAATCTACCCAGAAGGAAATTATAAATTTATATCCTCGAGAATGCCTGAATCTACCCAGAAGGAAATTATAAATTTAGATCCTCAAGAAGGTGAGAAACTGCATGAGTGGTAGAATCAATATCCTAAAATTATAGAGATTTCTATATCAAAGTTTGTTGAGCGGCTCCTGGATGTAGTATTAGACTCAACAGACAGTAAACTTGTTATCACCACTGCACTTTTTGCACTATTCATCTGCAAATAACTACGTCTGGCCCAAAGAGCTTACTAGTCTTTGCAAGAATATTCCCTTAGTAGATGAAGGTGGCAACATCATTAGGGTACAAGGCTCTCTGAAGTTTCTCCAACCTGCATCCACAAGTAATTGGGCCAAGTTAATGCGCCAAGGTGTCCCTGAACGACCTCGGGGTGCATGACTAGAATACCCGTAGCACCCAAACCGTGGCTCGATTCGTGAATCCATCAGTTCCGACAGGTCCAGGACACCGAGTTTCAACTAGGGGACCCTTGATAGCGTCCCCTGAAGACCCGGAAGTGGTGCCAACGAGCCATCTCCAGAGCTAGGGTTTTTCTCAATGAGGGCCATCCAAATTTGCTCAAGGGGGGCATTTCTCGTCCGGAGGCCCCCGGGTGTGCATGGCCACTGTGGATAGGTCCATAATGGCCACATGGACCTATGGGAGGTGACGGAATCCAATTTCACTTGTCGGTTTGGGTTCCGTGGCCTCGGGGAAAATTCTCCAAGTGTCCCCGAATGGCCCCGGGCTGCCCGACTAGAATGCCCGTAGCACCCAAACTATGGCTCAGTTCGCAAATACGTCGGTTCTGCTGGGTCCGAGACACCAAGTTTCAGCTAGGGGACCCTGCACAGCGTCCCCTGAAGACTCAAAAGCGATGCCAATGAGCCATCTCTGGAGCTAGGGTTTTGCTTAGTGAGGGCCATCCAAATTTTCTCAAGGGGGCCATTTCTTGTCCAGAAGCCCCCGAGCATGCATGGCCACCATGGACAGGTTCGCAATGGGCATGTGGACCTGTGGTAGGCAACGAAATCCAATTTTGCTCGCCGGTTTGGGTTCTGTGGCCCCAGGGAAAATCCTCCAAGTGTCCCTGAATGGCCCTGGGGTGCCCGACTAGAATGCCTGTAGCACCTGAACCGTGGCTCGGTTTGTGAATCTGTCGGTTCCGATGGGTTCGGGATGCTAGGTTTCAACTAGGGGATCCCCCACAATGTCCACCAAAGACCCGAAAGCTGTGCCAACGAGCCATCTCCAGAGCTAGGGTTTTGCTTAGTGAGGGCCATCCAAATTTGCTCAAGGGGGCCATTTCTCGCCTGGAGGCCTCTGGGCATGCGTGGCCACAATGGACAGGTCCACAATGGCCACATGGCCCTGTGGGAGGTGATGGAATCCAACTCAGTTCTCCGATTTGGGTTTCGTGGCCCTGGGGCATATCCTCCAAGTGTCCCTGAATGGCCATCACTGAGCAAAACCCTAGATCCGGAGATGGCTCGTTGGCATAGCTTCCGGGTCTTTAGGGGACACTGTGGGATGGCCCCTAACTAAAACCCGGTGTCTCGGAACCACCGGAATTGACGGATTCACGAACCGAGCCATGGTCTGGGTGTTATGGGCATTCTAGTCGGGCACCTCGGGGCCGTTCATGGACACTTGGAGGATTTGCCCCGGGTCCATGGAACCCAAACTGGTGAGAGGAATTGGATTTCATCACCTCCCACAGGTCCACATGGCCATTTTGGACCTATCCACAGTGGCCACGCACACCCAGGGGCCTCCAGACGAGAAATTCCCCCCTTGAGCAAATTTAGATGGCCCTCACTGAGAAAAACCCTAGCTCCTAAGATGGCTCATTGGCACTGCTTTTAGGTCTTCAGGGGACATTGTGGGGGGGGGCCTAGATGAAACCCGGTGTCCCAAACCCACCAGAACTAATGAATTCATGAACCAAGCCACGGTTTGGGTTCTATAGGAATTCTAGTTGGGCACCCCATGGCTATTCAGGGACACTTGAAGGATTTGCCCCGGGGCCACGGAACCAAAACCGGTAAGTGGAATTGGATTGTGTCGCCTCCCATAGGTACACATAGCCATTATGGACCTTTCCACAGTGGCCACGCATGCCTGGAGGCCTCCGAACGAGAAATGCCCCCCTTGAGCAAATTTGGATGGCCCTCACTGAGCAAAACCCTAGCTCCGGAGATGGCTCGTTGGCATCGCTTTTGTGTCTTCAGGGGATGCTGTGGGGGATCCCCTAGCTGAAACCCGACGTTACAGACCCACTGGAACTGATGGATTCACGAACCGAGCCACGGTTTGGGTTCTATGGGCATTTTAGTCAGGCACCCCGAGGCCGTTCAGGGACACTTGGAGGATTTGCCTCGGGTCCACGGAATGAGCCATAGAATGACGACCGTGGCTCCGATTGATGAACCGTTGACTCTGTTGGATTTAAGATGCCAATATAGTGCCAGGGGTGCCCCTCTCCTCTAGTCCCATGGCCCAGGTGCCATCTTGTACGTCCATCTTGGAAACTAGGGTTTTGCTTAGTGAGGGAGTGTGCAATCTTTGCACACGGGGGTCAACTCTGCAAAATAGTCTGCAGGGCACTTATGGCTAGCGTTCCCATCCAAACCTTGCCTAGACACACCTGCAAGAATCCTCGGAACCAAGTTTTGCTGCACATTTGGACCTCTATGCCCCCGGCAGGTATCTAGCAGGTGTCCATGAAGGCCTTTTAGATGCGAGACGGAACGAGCCATAGAATGACGACCGTGGATTCGATCGATGAATCATCAAATCCATTGGATTTAGGATGTCGAGATAGTGCCAGGCGTGCCCCTCTCCTCTGGTCCTGTGGGCCAGGTTCCATCTTGTATGTCCATCTTGGAAACTAGGGTTTTGCTAAGTGAGTGAGTGTGCGATTTTTGGACATGGGGGTAAACTCTGCAAAATCGTCTGTCGGGCACTTACGGCTAGCGTTCCCAACCAGAACCTACCTAGAAACACTTGCAGGACTCCTCAAAACTAGGTTTTCCTGCACGGTTAGACCTCTACGCCCCTGACTGGTATCTAGCAGGTGTCCCTGAAGGCCTTTTTGATGCAAGACAGAATGAGCCATAGAATGACAACCGTGGATCTGATTGACAAACCGTCGACTCCGTTGGATTCAGGACGTTGGGATAGTGCTAGGGGTGCCCCTCTCCTTCAGTCCCATGGCGCGAGTGCCATCTTGTATGTCCATCTTGGAAACTAGGGTTTTGGTCAGTGAGGGAGTGTGCAATTTTTGCACACAGGGGTCAACTCTACAAAATCATCCGTCGGGCACTTACGCCTAGCGTTCCCAACCGGAACCTGCCTAGACACACCTGCAGGACTCCCCGGAACCAGGTTTTGCTGCATGGTTAGACCTTTATGCCCTCAACAGGTATCCAACAGGTGTCCCTGAAGGCCTTTTGTATGCGAGACAGAATGATCCATAGAATTATGACCGTGGCTCGGATCAATGGACTGTCGAATCTGTTGGATTCAGGACACCGAGATAGTGCTAGGGGTGCCCCTCTCCTTCGGTCTCGTGGCTTGGGTGCCATCTTGTACGTCCATCTTGGAAACTAGGGTTTTGCTCAGTGAGGGAGTGTGCAATATTTGCACATGGGGGTCAACTCGACAAAATCGTCTGTCAGGCACATATGGCTAGCGTTCTCAGCTGGAACCTACCTAGACACACCTGCAGGACTCCCCAGAACCAGGTTTTGCTACACGGTTGGACCTTTATGCCCCCGACAAGTATCCAACAGGTGTCCCTAAAGGCCTTTTGGATGAGAGACAGAACGAGCCATAGAATGACGACCGTGGCTCTGATCGACGAACCGTTGAATCCATTGGATTTAGGACACTAGGATAGTTCTAAGGGTGCCCCTCTCCTACGGTCCCGTGGCCCATGTTCCCTCTTGTATGTCCATCTTGGAAACTAGGGTTTTGCTTAGTGAGGGAGTGTGCAATTTTTGCACACGGGGATCAACTCTGGAAAATCGTCCTTTGGGCACGTATGATGATGATGATGGTGATGATGATGAAGAAGTTGATGATGATGGTGATGGTGATGATGATGGTGATGAAGATGATGACGATGGAGAAGATGATGGAGATTTTGATGAGGAATCTAGAGTTAGAGTTAGAGTTAGAGTTAGACTTAGGGTTAGAGTTAGAGTTAATGATGATGATGGAGATGGCGGTGATGATGAAGACATTGATGATGATGGTGATGGTGATGGTGATGATGATGGTGATGGTGGTGATGAAGAAGGTGGTTTAGTGCTAGGGTTTGGGTGAGGGTTAGGGCTAGAGTTATAGAAGGAAATTGAATTAGGGTTAGAGTTAGAGTTAATGATGATGATGAAGATGGTGGTGATGATGAAGACGTTGATGGTGATGATGAAGAAGATGGTTTAGTGCTAGGGTTTGGGTGAGGGATAGTGCTAGAGTTATAGAAGGAACTTGAATTAGGGTTAGAGTTAGAGTTAACAATGATGATGAAGATGGTGTTGATGATGAAGACATGATGATGATGGTGATGGTGATGGTGATGGTGATGGTGATGGTGAGGATGAAGAAGATGGCTTAGTGCTAGGGTTTGGGTGAGGGTTAGGGATGGAGTTATAGAAGGAAATTGACTTAGGGTTAGAGTTAGAGTTAATGATGATGATGAAGATGGTGGTGATGATGAAGACGTTGATGGTGATGGTGAGGATGAAGAAGATAGTTTAGTGATAGGGTTTGGGTGAGGGTTAGGGCTAGAGTTATAGAAGGAAATTGAATTAGGGTTAGAGTTAGAGTTAACAATGATGATGAGGATGGTGATTTTGATGAAGACATGATGATGATGGTGATGGTGATGGTGATGGTGAGGATGAAGAAGATGGTTTAGTGCTAGGGTTTGGGTGAGGGTTAGGGCTAGAGTTATAGAAGGAAATTGAATTAGGTTTAGAGTTAGAGTTAATGATGATGATGAAGATGGCGGTGATGATGAAGATGTTGATGGTGATGGCGATGATGAAGAAGATGGCTTAGTGCTAGTGTTTGGGTGAGGGTTGGGGCTAGAGTTATAGAAGAAAATTGAGTTAGGGTTAGAGTTAGAGTTAATGATGATGATGAAGATGGTGGTGATGATGAAGATGGTGGTGATGATGAAGATGTTCATGATGATGGTGATGGTGATTGTGAGGATGAAGATTGTTTAGTGCTAGGGTTTGGGTGAGGGTTAGGGCTAGATTTTTAGAAGGAAATTGAATTAGGGTTAGAGTTAGAGATAATGATGATGATGAATATGGTGGTGACGATGAAGATGTTGATGGTGATGGTGATGGTGATGGTGATGGTGAGGATGAAGAAGATCGCTTAGTGCTAGGGTTTGGGTGAGGGTTAGGGCTAGAGTTATAGAACTAAATTGACTTAGGGTTAGAGTGAGAGTTAATGATGATGATGAAGATGGTGCTAATGATGAAGACGTTGATGGTGATGGTGATGGTGATGGTGAGGATGAAGAAGATGGTTTAGTGCTAGGGTTTGGGTATCCTAAGAGTGTAAGACTCTAACTCTAGAGCGCCTTGTTTACATGGATAAGTGGGCCAATTAAGTGCACCTGTACTGGGATTATCTGAGGCATGCAAGCATGTATCCTCCTAGAGATATACCCCCCTTAACTTAGACTATAATCCTCATGTATGAGTGCCTAGGGAACTGCACTCTCTCACTGTGCATGCAAAACTAAATAAAGCAAAAAATGCAGAATTAGAACTGAACTGCTAATTTAGGAAAAACATCTAAACTGGAAATTAATGGACGATGGCACATGCATGCACTCCCTATCTCTCTCATCCATAAATTCTAGTGCATCCTGTTGCATCCTGATTTCACACCAAAGTGACAAATTCCTAATCCTCTAACGCTACAAGTGCGACTTCTGAAGATGATTGCCACTATCACCTCAGCAAAGATTTTCCCAAGTTTTAGGCCTACTTTAAAGGCCAAGGGAGGATTCTAGATCAAGGTTGGAGAAAAGGTCTTAGGATTTCAAACTTGTTTGAAGATTAAGATGTGCTTTCCATTAAGTTAAAGTCCCATGTGAGTGCTTAATTCAGAAAGTTGCAAGTGAATTATTCAAATAGACACCTTTCAGAAATAAATATATGCTCATGTGTAAAATGAAAGATCATTCATGGATAAAAAAATATATTCACAAAAATTAAATCAACAATGAACCATAATGTTATTATTTTATCCATAAATAAAGCTATTTCCCAAAATCATCCACAAATGATATTATCTAATAATGCCAAGGTTATAGTTATTAGTTTACGAGTGATTATTGAATGAGACCCTCTTGGAGAGATTAAAATCTTTGCAAAAGGGTGTCACCCAATCTATTAAGGGTCCAACTAAGTTGTAGTGATTTGAATCACTTCAATAAAAATGGTTGAAACCTTATCTTCACAAACTTAATTAATTAAATGTTTTTCCATATGATCCATGAGCATATAAATATAAAAAGATGTGCTGGAAATAAAATCAGTAAACCACTTGCGTAGGTTTGGTAACTTCTAGAATGTAAATGATTAGATGATTGTAAACATTCATTCAATAAACCATAAACATTTAGGATATGTTGTGTGTAATTTCTTAAGACAAATTTGTGAAATAATAACCATTCAAATAACATGCAATTAACACTATGATCCATAGATGAGAGTTGTGGCGAGGGTCCTATTTCAAATGGATTAATTTAGGATAATCAAATTATTTTAGGTGTTGTATATGAAGTGGTTATGGACCTAGTAAGTCCAAGGGTGAATCCTATAGATCTCGGGGATGCAAGGG
Organism: Larix kaempferi; assembly: GCA_027924585.1. Classification (NCBI taxonomy): domain Eukaryota; kingdom Viridiplantae; phylum Streptophyta; class Pinopsida; order Pinales; family Pinaceae; genus Larix; species Larix kaempferi. The sequence continues at coordinate 10,950,624 of BSBM01000301.1, forward strand.
TTGTTTTGGAAAAGGATGGTAGTTGGTTGAAGGTTAGAGATGGAGGAGACAATTCTTTAAAGCATTTTGATAATGATAAAGGTGAATCCAACAAAGGGATGCAGGTAAATGATGTTGGTAGTGTCAAAATGTAGAGGAAGAAGTGTGTAAAACATAAAATATCTCTTATGAGGCTAGTCCTAGGAAAGGATATGAAAATGCATGAGGTGGTGGGAATGGATTCCCATGCTCTTGTTGGAAGTTCATGGTAAAAAGGTGGGGTAGTTGTCTCTAAGGGTGTAGTTATAGGAAAGATGGGCTCTTAGGCTTGGGTACATTCCTAATTTATTTATATCAACTACAAGTTACCTAGGGTTTCTTTTCATATATCAAGAGGATTTTGAGGAATGTTTTGGCCCATGATTGGAAGTGGGAGATGATTTTGCTTATACTATATATATTTTTGTAGCCATAAATTCACAACACTTTGTAATGTAAATATTAGTCCTTAGTTTGCTTGGTTAGGTATGTTGTTGTTGAAAGGAAAATATGAAAGACCCATTAATGAGAGCCGAGGATCGAAAAATTATGTATTCAAAGTGATATTTACATTCAAGGAAGAGATTCGAGCCATTTTCCCATATATCTTGTTGGGAAAGCTTGAAGTTATTTGGTATCGACTTGTATCAGTAAATATATGTTCTTTTATTGTTGTTTGGAGAGCCATTAATATACTTAATAAGTTTCATACACCTTATGCAAGTCCTTGTAATATTTCTAACGAATTTCATAGCAAGTTATAGATTTTTTCTCTCATTTCCCCCTATGTTAAGACATGTTTACCAATCTCTTATTTATGGGAGATGCAGCAGCCTTTAGGATCTGATTAATGATGCATTTGGATTCCCATTGAATTAATCTAACTATTCCATGTCTTTTTTCTTAATTTGGGAGGTTCTTACTGCATTTGGGAAGCCATTAGTGACCTCTACCCTTGGGGGTTTGAACCTCGAAATTACTAGTACATTCCCTATTTTCTCCTGATTACAAATGAATGTTGCAGAAGTATCTGGAGAGTGTACAAGAACCTATAAGCCTCATTTTTATGTCATAATATCCTTCAAACATTCTCAATCCCAATTCTAAATCCTTAGGATTCTTTTGGAGCCATCTACCCTTGGGGGTTTCAACATCGATTTTCCTAGTAATTTTGTCTTTCATTCTATAATCGTAAATGCAAGTTTCTGAAGTACTTAGAAGGTGTCCAAGCATATAATAGTTGTATTAGGGTGTCCTAATACACCTCAATCCACTCCGGACATAATTCGAAACCATTTGGGATAGTTTGGAGCTTCACTAATCCAAGGTTCAAAAGTTGGCCAAATTGGGTAAAACATTCAAATTAGGGACATTACAATATATATATATATATTTATATATATAATATGGTTTTTATATTTGTAGAATATATTATAGAATTAAATTTCAAAATTTGGTAAATTCTCTTAAAAAATAATAAAGTTAATAGATGATTATTCATTTCATATTTATATAAATTTGTATTATATAAATAACTGATTTTGTTCATATATAATCAAGCAAAGGTTGAAAATTAATGTTTGTAATAAGTAGAGAAAGTGAAAAAAAACCATCAATATGTTGTATGAACAGTTGAGATTATGTTTATCTTAGAAATACATGGAATAACAAGGATGTTACTTAATTACATAAATTTATTGGTATAGATTTATTATTAAAATAATTTTAAAAGCTAAATCTCAAAATTCATCTTTTAAAACATAAGAAAATTTTAAATTAAATCCCATAATCTAAGGGAATAATTTAAGTATAAACTCATCTTTTAAAAGTATTTAAGAAAATTTTAAATAATCCATAATGATTTGATATGGATGGATATTAAGTGATGGCATGTATAAAAGATAGCACATGGGAATCTAGACATTAATGTAATTTATTTATGATCTAGCATAGCATAGGATTCCTTAATGAGAAAGAATGTAGGAAAAGTTGATGTTATATTGAGAAGTAATTAAAAAAAGAATTTAGTAAATGGATAAGGAAGAAAGAAAACTGAAGTGAGATTGTTAATTAAGGATTATTAGAATTTTATTATTGTGTGTATTCGTGTATTTGATTAAAAAAGTATTAATTTATTTAAAAATTATGAGAAAGTAATACCATTTTAGAGAAATTAATGTAAAAAGAGTGATGATTGAATAATCTTAAATGTTATGGATAAATTGTAGTAATAAGATAATTAAGAATTAGTAAGAAGTCAATATGAGATATCAGATCTTACAATAATTGATAATGAAACTTCTTATGTTTAAGTGAGTAAAGAAAAGAAAATATATATGGTAATAAAGACAAAACTTTCTAGATGTACTTATAGTGCACATTATCTAGATTTATAAATATAGTGTGCCCTTAGAATAATATGGCACTAGATAGTGACTTGGAATACCTTGGATCATTATTAATTGTGATATGTTTAAGTAGTCCTTGGGATTCCATGCTAGTAATTTACTAATACTACATTATTATGGAAAATAGTATTAATTAATGGTGGTTTTATGTGTATTTCTTTAAAATTATTTCATAAACGTTATATTAATATGAATTATAACTTATGTATTAGTTTAAAAATCAATTATCGAACATAAAAGTTGTTAATTATTTATAGGTTATAAATTGGATTAAATTGAATAATAATAAAGCTACTAATTGTACTCACATAATTTGTTAGGCACCATAGAAGAAAATAGTATGGTGAGAAAGGAATGATCAAATTCGTAATATAAATATAGATGTTATTTTTACTAAGAAAGAGTTGAGTAACCATGAATGGAAAGTTTGGTTATAATAAATTCTATATGATGTCAAATGTTGATGAATCTCTAAATTCTCTAAATTAAGTGACTTGTAGTGACATTTATAGTGTCACAAAATACTGTTTTGAAATAAATTATGAAGTGGGAAAAAGCTTGTCGATGAATCTCTAAATTAAGTGATTTGTAGTGACATTTATAATGTCACAAAATACTGTTTTGAAATAAATTATGAAGTGGGAAAAAGCATGCAGGGAGTTCTGCATATGATAGAAAAAGAAGTGAATCAATATTTAAATGTAAATTGCATGTAATCTAAATAAGTAAGAAAATAATATTTTGTGGAATTTAAAGAAAGTTAGATTAAATGGTAATAGTTTAAGGAATTAAAAAGAAAATGGATTATGAGAAATTAGTTAGTAAAAGTATGATATTTATATTTGAAATGATAATAAATAATCTAGATAAAAATAGTTAGTAAAAATATGATATTTATATTTGAAGTGATAATAAATAATCTAGATAAAATTGGAGAAACATATTAACTTATATAACCAAGTATTGGACCAATAGCTATTGCCCATTAAAGACATAGTACTTGATATGATGTGAGAGAAAAAATTGTTTTTCTTATACTTTAAAGGGCTAAAAAAATAAATATCAATATAATTTTAATGATATTGAGTAATAAATTATTCAATATGCAAAAAAGTTTGAATATATTTTGTTATAAATTTAAAGTTTTATATTAACTTTGGGATGGAGTTCCTTAAGAGGGGGAGTAGGTAATTCTTTATTAAAGTTAGACTTTGATAGCCAACATAATTGTTTGAAACCATTCTAAATTGATAGGTTGTATGACTAAATATTCTAAGGTATTATGTTATGGTTAATATGTTTTGTATGGTTCATAACTAGCATTATGTGATGGGTTTAAAAAACTACAATCTAGATAAATGTTTAACCTAATATGGATATTTACATTTATGGTGTGTTGAATATCATAATATAGTACAATGATACTAAAGGTGTGTTGAGTCAGCAAGGAAAGGCCACATGTGCATAAGACATCATATTGCATTAAATTGTAGGAACTTCAAATTGAGTTTAGGTAATGTGAATTGTTGTATAATATGCATTGATCATGCTAAATCATTTTATTTAGTTATTTGACATGTTGGTCTTAGTTGTGTAGAGAGAAGAAACATTCTTGACAATTTTCCTACACATGGATGTTGCGGTTTCATGAAAGGTGTACAAGATACCATTGGGATAGAAGAAGTAGCGTCCTTAATTCCACTTATTACCACTCCCTTCGCAAGTTGAAAAGTGTGTATTTATTTTGCTTAGAAGTGTACGACGTCATGGGGATAGGCCATGGATTCAATCACTCACAAGTTCTAGATGAAGGGTACGCAATAAGGTGATACCTTATTCCCTAGACATCATTAATTCCTGAACAAAGTATTACTTAAAAGTTAATATTTCTCATTAAAGAAAAATCTAGAAACGCGACACCATTTGCATTTAATAAAATGAAAACTAATACTAGGAAGGCATGAAGAATCATGACACCCTTAGTATTAATCATAAATATTGATTATAGTGAGAAAATACACATGTATATATAAAATGTGTAGGGTGGAGAAAATTCTTGGAGATAATATGAATGAATAATTTATAATTTTGAGAAAATTTATATATTTTCATATTAAAAAAACTAGTCTTTTCAATACATGCGATACATGAGAACATCACATGCATTTAAGAATTTGCATGTAATAAAGAGAAGATAATTTTAAATGATTAGGAACAATTTACTAAAAGTACACACACATCGAAGGGAGGAGAAATAAGAGCCCACAAATAGCAAGGAGTTGAAAGAGGAGTCTAGAGAATATTGGGAATGGATCATTTAAATTAAAGAAAGATAATTTAAATTAAATATAAATAGAGGATAAATATATTGACACCCACTAGAAGAAAAAAAATTAACATAAAGAAAAAAGATCAGAAGACATTTTGATAAATATAGAAAAAGTAGTTGCATGTGATGAATAATCCTCTTGTCCATTGATTAACACATGCATGGTAAATAGTTGGTAATTATTTAATTAAATAAAAACTGTTTTTTGAATGGAGAGACAATTGGCTGTATTTCTCATTATATTTTACATTTATCATTTTGTTAATTTTAAAAATTTAACTAGTGCTATTGAATCATATGATTCAATGTTAGTATGAAGTTTACATAGCTGCTTGAGTGAAGTTGACTTCTAAGTTCGAATCTATCTAACCTTCTATCTATTTTATTGTAAACAAAGCATTTTGATAATCTTCATTAAGTATAAGGCATTTTACAATGAATTATTATCCTTCGGATTTCTTTTATTTTATCAATAAACAATTGAGATTGTTGTGATCTCCTTCTAAACGGTACTAGCAATACCTATAGTGATCTATCATATATAAGATTTCTGTTATGAGAAATTTGAGATCTATAAAGCCTGAAGCAGTACACACTATATTTTTGTGAGTCCGTCTTGGTTAATTCGGTAATTTTAATTGTAATACAACAGGAATCCAAAGGACTGCCCATCGGTTACATGATTGTTATCAAATTTATCATAATTATTTCTTTCAATCATGGTGATAAACCTAACTCAACAGATTCTGTGTTTATTTTAACAGTGAATTTGATAAGAATAGAACAATTCTAATTCTGTCTTCCTCCATGAAATGATGGTTGCACCAAATAACCTGGACTGTAAATATAGTTTCATAAGACGGAGAACGGGTATCCCAACAAACCGAGAAATGGTTGAAAACCCTGTGCAAACTCTGCGATTCAGCCACGGTGAATGCAAAAACTCTGTAACAATGTAATTGTATTGGGAATTACAAACTGGTTATACGGAACCAACCTATATTGTGAGGTTAATAGTATTCTGATATGTATGAGAGGATCTCTTCTCAATATGTAAACGATCATGAAAAATTAAAATAATGGATCACGGGTTATCTAAAAATGAGTAATTTTTATTTTATAAAATTTGAATTTAACTATGTTTTAGTAGGTATTTTATAATAATTAATATCATAATCCATGAACACACAAAATTTTAAAGTTAATTCAGTTTAAAATCTTAGACTAAGCAATGTTTATGTAAAACTTTAAATTATGAGAAAATTTCATTTTACTTGTAAACAGTTCATGGCTTAGTTGTAGCAAAGAACTAAAGTCAACTACATTTATGCGTTGTATCGTTAAACATGAGATAGTTTATTGTTCATATATTGAACTTGCGTCGCTAGAATTTATGATTATGACCAATACATTTTTAGCGGTGAAGGAATGAAGATGTATTGACTTTACGTATCTCTTTATACATTCCAAAGTTGTTTTTTATTTTCATAGATTGTTAATTTGGACATTAATTATTTTAATACATATTATTTTTCTCACATATTAATGAATTGTAGTTTTAGTCTTTATTGCCCGACCAGACCAGCAGCGTATTTCTTTGAAGTTGGGGTGTTTAGTTAATGTAGGTTTTAATGCAACTCATTATCTGAAATGTTCAAGCTTCAAGTCAACTTTTTAGGTTCATATTGCTTATTGCCTTTTTCATTTTAACTATTTACATAAGGGGATCTACCAACCACAGAGAGGAATCAAATCTCTCAAGATACAAACCTACAATATATTTTGAAAAAAAAATTGTAAATGTAAATGTTTTAAATGAGACATTATTTTTCATAATATTTTGTTTTCTTAAAAAGTAAACATGTTAAATCTATGATGAGCACTGAAAGAGTTACATCCCCTATTAAACTGTAGAATGTACTTCTTTAGAAGCTAGATCGATGTCACCACTTGCAAAATTTTGACAAATATCCTCAAACTTATAAACTCGACAATTATAGTAAAAAGTAGGTGCAAAGTCAAGAGGAAAAACCCTAGTGATTACAGTACATAATACAATACACTTGCAAGTTTGGAAAGGGTCCGCCAATTGCCAAGGCGATGGCGTTGATCTTAATGGTCCTCTTCTACCATTCAGGGTCCTCTCGTCAGCCTCTTGTGATCGCCACAGCAAGATGTGCATCCCATGATCGGTTTCGTACCTCTTTCATAGGTATAACCGCAATAAAATCTCATAGCTGCATTTACTATCACTGTTATGTTTTATTCCTGAGTAAGTTCGTTGTCGTTGAGAATATAAAGAAAGAGAGAGGCAGCAGATACCTGGTGAAGGCTTCTACTTAACTAGTGTTCTCTCGTCAGTCTCTATTGAACAATCCTATTATCATGAAGGCTTTCAAGGGAAAAGCATACCTTGCAGTAAATAAGATTTAACGGAACACATGCTTCACTAATAATTAACTTCGCATATTAACTACACAGTGATTAACTACGTAGATTTCAACTTTTTATTGTGTATTTGAACTTTGCAGTGATGGGCAATTAACTTTGCAAGACTTCACAAGTACTTAGCGGATCACTTAAACAAACTTTATCATGAAATATATTTTCTAAGGCATAACAACTAAAACATCTTACACAAAGTTATTCCTTGTAAATATAGAACTTTCTCTGCGGTGAATTATTTGTAAATCTTGATTTCTTTTAGTGCTTGTAAATGTAAACAATATTCAAGGAGAAGATGTGTGACTTGCAATATTCAACATTCTTGAGAATGTAACATAAAACTATAGACTTGTATATTTACCATAGTAAACTGGTAATGACTCAATACATGGAGATGAGTTTTTGAATGATCTTTTACTTTCACAAAGCTTGGGATCTTGATACAATCTTCGACCACTTTCTTTCACTCTTGCTCTTGAAAATTTCTCTCATAAACATATCTCTCAGAGTTTCAACTACATGCTTCTATTTATAGAGTTTCATAACAACCGACTTAAGATTGAACTTCACAAACTCTACGCACTCACACAAAATGACTGACAGAGCCAAAGTAGTTAGATACGCGATCAACTCATTAATTACATTTCTCCAACACTCCCCCTTAATTATGAACGGATGGGGATCATTAAACAAAAATAAAATATTACAAAATGTTTCAGAGCTGAAACATGCTCTGTGAATGAAGAATTTCACTACGCAGAACTTGTCACTTCCAAACAACTTCGCAGAAATTGGAATGGGTCTTTTGCCAATGGTTTGGTAAAGATGTCTGCTACTTGATCTTCAGACCTGCAAAATTCTAAATAGATTTCTTTGTTGTTTATCAGTTCTCTGATAAAATGATACCTTGTGTCAATGTGCTTGGTTCTCTTGTGAAACACATGATTCTTTGACATTGCGATAGCTGAATTGTTGTTGCAGTAAATGATTGTGGGTTCTTGTTGGTTTTGTGACATCTCACTTAACATCCTCTGCATCCAAACTGGTTGACATGCAGTACTTGTAGCTGTGACATACTCTGCTTCTGCTGAAGAAAGAGTTACTATGGGATGTTTCTTTGAAGCCCATGATACAACACATGTTCCTACATTAAATATATTCCCAGGTGTGCTTTTTCTATCATCTATGCTGCCTCCATTGTCACTGTTAGTGTATCCAATGAGTTTGAAATTTTCTGAGGTTGAATACAAAACACCAAAGTTTTTTGTTCCACTTACATACCTCATAATTCTTTTATCTGCTTGCCAATGTGTTTCTTTTGGTGACTCCATGAATATTGAGATTAAGCCGACTCCATACATGATATACGGCCTTGTTGCTATAAGATACATAAGGTTGCCAACAATCCTTTTAAACAACATAGGATCCACATTGGATCCATCATCATCCTTGCTCAATTTCAAACCTCTTATCACTGGTGTTGGAGTTGTCTTACAGTTTAACATCTTAAATTTGTTCAAGACATCACTTGCATACTTTGACTGAGATATAAATATGCATTTTTCAAAATGTTGGACTTCAATACCCAGAAAATATTTCATAAGCCCCAAATTAGTCATTTCGAATTCACTTTCCATGACTGATCTAAATTATTCTATGCCAAATTCACTAGTAAACATTAAGTCATCTACATACAGGCAGACAATTAGCTTATTACCTCGCTGGTTGATTTATGTGTACAAGGTTGGCTCACATTCACTTCTGTGAAATCCATTCTGAATGAGGTAAGAGTCAATACGACTGTACCAAGCTCTAGGAGCTTGCTTCAAACCATAGAGCGCCTTCTTCAACTTGTATACTGTGTCCTTGTCCTGGAACTTCATATTTTTGTGGCTGCTCCACATATACTTCTTCCTCCAATTAACCATTTAAAAATGTAGACTTAACATCCATTTGGTAAATAGGCCATTTCTTATGAGCTACAATGGCCAAAACTATTCTGATAATGTCCATTTGTGCTACAGGTGCAAAGGTTTCATTGAATTCTATGCCAAGTTGTTGTGTGAACCCCCTTGCTACCAATCTTTCCTTGTGTTTCTGCACATTTCCATCATCATCTTGCTTGGTCTTATAAATCCATTTGACACTTATCACATCCTTGTCCTTAGGAACATCAACTAGTTCCCATGTTTGATTCTTCTCAATACATTCTATTTCTTCAACCATGGCTTGTGCCCAGACTTTATCTTCAACAGCTTCTTCAAATGTTAGAGGATTATTAACTTGAGAAAATAATACAAAAATAGAGAATGAATTGGGTGTACCAGTCTCATATATCTCACGCAGACTTCTTGTTTTTGGTGGAGTTGCTGGTGTCAAACTGTGCGAACTATTTGATGGAGTTTGTTGCGCACTTGGTGTGCTTGTCGGAGTTGGTTGCACTACGACTTGTGTCAGAGTTCCTTGTGCTGGAACATGCTGTAGAGTCCTAGGAGTAGGCGGAGCTGCGCAGTTCTTATTCGCATGCGGAGTCACAACCACATCTTCTGCGATGTCATCATGTTCAACATGTGACACGATTTTAACATTCTTCTCTATAGTTCCATCCCATGCTTAATTTTCCACAAACTGAACATCGTGACTCATAAAAACTTTTCTTGCAACATGATCATACAACTTGTATGCTTTTGTGTCTTTAGAATACCCAATAAAAATACATTTTTGTCCTTTATTGTCTAATTTCCTTCTTAGCTGATCTGGAACATGTGCGTATGCTACACAACCAAAAAAATTTAAATGCGAAACGCTATGTTTCATATCTGTCCAAGCTTCCTACGAAACTTTATTCTTCACGTTCTTCGTCGGACATCGATTCATGATATATACAATAGTTTCCACTGCTTCAGCCCAGTATTTATTTGACATATGCATGGCTGCCAACATACTGTGTGCTATATCCATAATGGTTATGTTCTTCCTCTCTGCGATACCATTCTGCTGCGGTATATACCGCACAATGAATTGCTTCTCTATGCCATGATTTTTACAAAAAATCAATAAATCATTTGAAACATACTCACCACCTCTGTATGTTCTTAAGATCTTGATGCTGTAACCACTCTGCTTCTCCACAAGTGCCTTCAACTGCTGAAAACAACTAAATGTATCAGATTTATGTTTTAGAAAATAGAGCCATGTTTTTCTTGTGAAATCATCAATAAATGTGAGAAGATAAGTGCATCCTCTCATGGATGGTGTTTGCATTGGTCCACAAATATCAGAGTGCACAATTTCAAGTGGTGTGCAAGCTTTGTATGACTTTCCGACTGGAAAAGTCTCTTTGTGTTGTTTTCTAAAAATATGTAGCCTTCACAAATTCTCTCTGGCTTTTCAATCAATGGAAATCCTTTCATCATATCCTTCATGTGCAGTAGCTTCAGCCCACCAAAATTCAGATGTCCAAATTTGAAGTGCCATAACCAGGATTCATCCCGAATTTCTATTTGAAATGCAGCTTGCATTGCCCTGTCTTTCTCTTCCTTGTTGCAGTGAATGTCTACTCCTTTGCTTTCTGCTTTGAACGCAGATCCAGAATTTTCACTCTGACTTTGATGAACAACTTGAGTTGCTTTTCCTTTTATGACTGGTGTTATCCTCAAAGGAAACAAGCGACTACTTGTCATCTGCACTTCAGCTATCAAGCGATTGCTTGGATATATGTCTTTGATCACACAATTCTTTTCTATCATGTGAACTCTGTAACCTTTCTCCATCAATTGTCCAATGCTCATCAAATCATGTTTGAAACCTTGAACACAATAAACATCATGCATAAATTTCTGCTCCCCCTATTTTGTTAGAATATCAACAACACCCTTACCCAAAACAGTGACTTGGATATTGTTTCCAACTGTGACATCAATTTGAACTGATTTATCTAGGCTAGAAAATAAATTTAAATTACCAGCCATGTGATTGCTACAACCTAAGTCTAAATACCATATGTCATTTGGACTTTCCTTGACAGCATTGCATTCAAGTGGCAATGCACATGCTAAGAACAATGAACTATTTGAAGTGTTGCTATTGCTTAACTATTTTGGCCTTTCTTTCCTTGGTCTTACTACTTCTTCCTGCATTCATATGCAAAGTGTCCATACTTCTTACAGTAATGACATTGAATTTTTTATTTATCATACATTTTCCCACTTGGCTATCTGGGCATCTGCTTTCTGACCTCTTCTAGTGACATGTGCAGGGTTGCTACTGCGACCACCTCTGAAAGAACTTCGTCCTCTGCCTCTTACACGACTTATGGATGACTGTGCTGCGAATCCACCTTCCAGTGATGGATCTGAACCGCTGATTCTAGGTTCATGATTGAGTAATGAGGCTTGCAATTCATCAATAGTAAATGTGGACAGATCTTTGTTTTCCTCCAGGGTCACAACTAAAGATTCAAATTTCTTTGGAAGAACTCTAAGAACTTTTTCAACAACTCTTTGATCACCTAGGTTTTTTCCATGAGACTTTATTTGATTAACCAGACCAATAACACGAGTATAGAATGAGTCTATTGACTTTGTATCTTTCATTGACAAAGATTCAAAATCTCTTCTAAGGATCTGAAGTTTCGCAGTCTTTACCTTGTTTAAACCTTGATAGGCAATTTCCAGTGTGTCCCACGCTTCCTTAGCTGATTGTGCTGCTGCTACTCTTGGGAGTATGGATTCATGTGTTGCTTGATGTATGTGGAACAATGCCTTTCCATCTTTCTTCCTCTGTTCCTTCAAGACATCCTTCTCAACTTGTGTGAGATTGGTATATGCTGTCAAATCTGTTGTTTGTGCATAACCAAGCTGGACTATTTCCCATACATCTTGACCTCTAAACAAAGCTTTCATAGTTAAAGACCAATATTCATAATTTTTTCATGAAAAGATTGGAGTTTGCAAATTACCAGAAGTGGAAGCCATCGCTTTTCCCTTAAAGATAGAATTCTTACTTTCCGTAAGGGAAAAGCACACCGCGCTGTAAATAATTCTTCACTTCGTACTTCACCCATCATACAATAGGGAACTACAAATTTTACTGTACGGAACACATATATTTTCTAAGGCATAACAAGTAAAACATCTTACTCAAAGTTACTCTTTGTAAATATAGAACTTTCACTGCGATGAACTATAAAACTATAGACTTGTATATTTACCATAGTAAAATGCGCAATGACTCAATACATGGAGATGAGTTTTCATATGATATTTTACTTTCACAGAGTTTGGGCTCTTAATACAATCTTCGACCACTTTCTTTCACTCTTTTTCTCAACAATTTCTTTCATACACATATTTATGAGAGTTTCAACTACCTGCTTCTATTTATAGAGTTTCATAACAGCCAACTTAAGATTGCTTCACCCGGAAGCTACAGGATTGCATTAAACACTCTAATTAATTCTTGCCTAAGAGTTCTTGAAATAAGCAGTTACATTAATACAAACTTGACTTGCACCGGATTGACTGCAAACTTACAGATAGACTCTGTACGCTGACACACTGATAGGACGACTGAAAAAGCCGGCACATTTAGATACGGGATCAACTCATTAATTACATTTCTCCAACAGGCTTCTACTTGGCTATCGTTCTTAGTAGCCAACCAACGCGTCTATATGGACGAATTTAAAGACTATTGCAATCCAAAAAATTTGGTCTAGCTCTTTGTTTTGAATTAATTCTTCTGCAATAAATTTCATTTCCTAATTTTCTTTAATTTTTGTTTATATTTGAAACGAGTCCAAAGGATTCATTTTAACTTTAGCTTAACCAATGGTACTAAATAATGGTATGCAACAATATTGAATAATGGGTCCATTGAAGGGACTCTAGTCTAAATAATACGCTTCACGCTGTTTTTCTCAGTCCCGTTATTGCCATAATACATTGAGTTGTACGCAGATTATAACAGCATAACTGTAAAAAAGCAGATATTCTAGGTGATCTAGAATAGAGTATTTGATTTGGGCTAAATATCATATAGCTATAGAGGAGCATAACTGAAATACAGTAATTGATTTACTTGGATCAACTTGGTCGTTCTCATGAGCTGGAGGGACGCTGTCTTGCCCAGTAACTCAGATGCCTCATCTAAGAAATGTGCGGGGCTCCTCCATGGCAAATTATTGGCGCAACCATAAAAATGGCAGAATCCATCCGGGTTTGACCTCAATTCGCTCAGCTGTAAAGCAAAGTGTCGGTTCTCCTTCTTTGTGCAAAAGCCCTAGCTAGATTTAAGTGAAACCTTACCAAATTCTTGAAGAAAGACATATGTCGTGATGTTAGAAATGCAAAACTTTCACCATGAAATAGAATACAAAAACCAAGAATAAATTTAAAATGATATTTAGCTAATGATCTTAGAAAATACCAGATGGAGTTGTTAAAAACACTTCTATGGAGAGCTTAAGAGAATATTGGGATTCTGTTCCCCTTCTGATGTATATAATTTGAAGATAGAAAGATTAAAGCCTGATTTGGAATGCGATGTGGTTAAATACAGGGCACAGAGGAACCAAAATAGGAGTCTTACACCTAAATCTACTAGAAGACAAGCTGAGGAATATTTTCAAAGTAAATGTAGATATTACAATAGAGGCCTATCGATAAGAATTCTAGAATCAACTATAAACACACCTCAAATGCAATCAATATCTTGCGATTCACAAACTTCTCCACTCTAAAATTTGACAAGCTTTTTGTCTGCAGAATAAAAATGGTCAAATGTATTTATGGAGGCTAATATCTCTGTAAAAGGTAACCTAGGCTTCTAATAAAGTTTACAATACACAATAGAATTGCCTTTTCATTATTAAGCACACATATATATAATTTCACATAAAGCCAAAACCATTAGCTAAGACTATGATCCAGTGCACCCTTAGCTATGGAAGCTAAAATCTATGTAAAAGGTAACCGATTCTGGAATATAGCTGTGATTTCAGTTGCCAAATTCTATCAAAATCCTTTGGGATGGGGAGAATAATCTCTGGAGCAGGTCTTTAAGCCATCTCTAAACCCGAGATTGAAAACCGTTTTTCCTAATTGCACTCTCTCCTGGAACACACATACGAACAAAAGAAAACATAGCATACCAGGACCACACGAGTCGAACTCATACTTGTTAATGAGAATGGAAACCCACCAGATTCACCATAGTGACAACCACAATGCCCAAAGCCAAAAGAATGAACGAAATGATAATATTCAATTTTAACTTCTCCAATCTACAAAATGATAATATTGTTAGGGTTTATATAACCTCTATAGAAAAACTAACTTTGTATATTTTATTTAAACTTCAATTTATTTTTTGGTTTCACTTACATATCATCTTTATATTGCTTTTGGTATTTCGCAGCTGTCCTACAATGAGAGTCATCCTACTCACAACTCAGGTACATAATTTGGTTCATACCATTTATATTTGTTGTATTCTACACAAGTAATCACTTTGGCAGAGTTTGTACTTATAAATTTTGTTCATTTTCCCTTTAGTTAAACTATGTATAGGGTTTCTATATAACCCCGACACAGATTACTTACCTCTGGTTTTCTCAGCGAACAGTTCTCATGTCAATGGGTTTGTTGTGCATACAGAGGTTTATCATGTTCTATCCAGGTATGCTGAAGATATTTATGAGAGATTCGATGTCTCTGTTTCAAGACTACTCCAAGGATTTTGTTAATTCTTAAAACCTTCAACAGAGAACTTTCATTTAGGTCAAAATCAAACCCTGAGATTATGAGGCTCTTATAGTATTGTAAATAGTGTAATAAACTTTCTTATTGATAAACTCGACGATTACATAAAGTAGGTGCAAAGTCAAGAGGAAAAACCCTAGTGATTATAGTACATAATACAATACACTTGCAAGTTTGGAAAGGGTGCACCAATTGCCAAGTCCATGGCGTTGATCTTAATGGTCCTCTTCTACCATTCAGGGTCCTCTCGTCAGCCTCTTGTGATCGCCACAGCAAGATGTGCATCCCATGATCGGTTTCGTACCTCTTTCATAGGAATAACCGCAATAAAATCTCATAGCTGCATTTAATATCACTGCTATGTTTTATTCCTGAGTAACTTCGTTGTCGTTGAGAATATATAGAAAGAGAGGCAGCAATACCTGGTGAAGGCTTCTACTTAACTACTATTCTCTCATCAGTCATTATTGAACAATCCTATTCTCATGAAGGCTTTTAAGGGAAAAGCACACCATGCAGTAAATAAGATTTAAGGGAACACATGTTTCACTAATAATTAACTTCGTAGATTAACTACACAGCGATTAACTAAGTAGATTTCAACTTTTTAATGTGCAGTTGAACTTCGCAGTGATGCGTAGTTAACTTTGCAACACTTTACTAACTTTATCATGAAATATATTTTCTAAGGCATAACAACTAAAACATCTTACACGAAGTTACTCCTTGTAAATATAGAACTTTCACTGCGGTGAACTATTTGCAAATCTTTATTCCTTTTAGTGCATGTAAATGTAAACAATATTCAAGGAGAAGATGTGTGACTTGCAATATTCAACATTCTTGAGAATGTAACATAAAACTATAGACTTGTATATTTACCATAGTAAACTGCTTAATGACTCAATACATGGAGATGAGTTTTTGAATGATCTTTTTCTTTCACAAAGCTTGGGATCTTGATACAATCTTCGACCACTTTCTTTCACTCTTGCTCTCGAAAATTTCTCTCATAAACATATCTCTCAGAGTTTCAACTACATGCTTCTATTTATAAAGTTTCATAACAACCAACTTAAGATAGCTTCACCTGGAATCTACAGGATTGCATTAAACACTGTAATTAATTCTTACCTAAGAGTTCTTGACATGCGAACTACTAAAGCGGGTACATTAATACAAACTTGGCGTGCACTGGATTGGCTGCGAACTTACTGACAAACTGACACTACAGACTCTACGCACTGACACAAAATGACTAACAGGATGACTAACAGAGCCAAAATAGTTAGATACGCGATCAACTCATTAATTACATTTCTCCAACACTCCCCCTTAATTATGAGCGGATGGGGATCATTAAACAAAAATAAAATATTACAAAATGTTTCTGAAACGTGCTCTTTGAATGAAGAAGTTCACTACGCAGAACTTGTCACTCCCAAACAACTTCGCAGAAATTGGAATGGGTCTCATTAGAGAGATTTTGAGGTCAAAAAAGGGCCTCCTAAGAGATGTGCTACAAAAATATGAGATATATTAAAATATTATGAATTGAGGGTTTTATGGGGTAGGTATATATGACAAGTCACCTCCCACACTATTTTCTATGCACAATATAAATAACCATGGTTGAGTTACTTTTCAAAATTCACTATAAATAAAATTAATAAAATAAGACTACATTGATGTGACTAAGATTCATTGTAAATTCCCAAAAATGTATTGTCCTTTAACATTTAATTGTCTTGAACTTGCAAATGAAATTAAATAATAAAAAATATTTTTAAGAGTTTTTTTTTAATTTTATGTTGACTTTTTATATTTAGTACTTTTCTCATGAATTTAATAATGTAATTTAATTGAGAATTTATTTACATGTAAAATGTTAATAACATTATTATAATCCACATTGCATTATTATTATTATTTATTAAATCTATTATTATTCTTTATTAGTTTGACATTATGTTATTAAATAGAATGGAGTGAATATATAATTTAAAATTAAAAACATAAAAATGATAATATATTATTTTATAAAAAAATGTGAAAGGACTTTCTTTATGAATTAATAGTACTTCACTTGAAAATGACAATAATATTATTTTATGTGAAAGTGTGAAAAGACATTCATTATGAGTACTTTACTTGAAAATGACAATAATATTATTTTATAAAAAGACTATCATTATGAGTACTTTACTTTATGACTTAAAAGTACTTACACCACTACCTTGGTTAACTATGTGTTTTCATCCACCATAGAAAATTTGACAAATAAGCATTCTTAACTCATGCAATGCCACCTCACCAAGGGGGATGATGTCATCTACTAGAATGTGATTGGTTGTATTTTATAGTACATTTTCTTTGTTTTGAGGCTCTTTTTTGACCTCAAAATTTCTCTGATGTTTGCCAATGGTTTGGTAAAGATGTCTGCTACCTGATCTTCAGACCTGCAAAATTCTAAATAGATTTCTTTGTTGTTTATCAGTTCTCTGATAAAATGATACCTTGTGTCGATGTGCTTGGTTCTCTTGTGAAACACATGATTCTTTGACATTGCGATAGCTGAATTGTTGTTGCAGTAAATGATTGTGGGTTCTTGTTGGTTTTGCGATAGCTCATTTAACATCCTCTGCATCCAAACTAGTTGACATGCAGCACTTTTAGCTGCGACATACTCTGCTTCTGCTGAAGAAAGAATTACTATGGGATGTTTCTTTGAAGCCCATGATACAACACCTGTTCCTACATGAAATATATTCCCAGACGTGCTTTTTGTATCATCTATGCTGCCTCCATTGTTACTGTTAGTGTATCCAATGAGTTTGAAATTTTCTAAGCTTGAATACAAAACATCAAAGTTTTTTGTTCCACTTACTTACCTCATAATTCTTTTATCTGCTTGCCAATGTGTTTCTTTTGGTGACTCCATAAATCTTGAGATTAAGCCGACTCCATACATGATATACGGCCTTGTTGCTGTAACATACATAAGGCTGCCAACAAGCCTTTTAAACAACGTAGGATCCACATTGGATCCATCATCATCCTTGCTCAATTTCAAACCTGTTATCATTAGTGTTGGAGTTGTCTTACAGTTTAATATCTTAAATTTGTTCAAGACATCACTTGCATACTTTGACTGAGATATAAATATGCCTTTTTTCAGACTGTTGGACTTCAATACCCAGTAAATAATTCATAAGCCCCAAATTAGTCATTTCGAATTCACTTTCCATGACTAATCTAAATTCTTCTATGCCAAAATCACTAGTAAATATTAAGTCATCTGCATACAGGCAGACAGTTAGCTTATTACCTCACTGGTTGATTTGTGTGTACATCATTGGCTCACATTCACTTCTGTGAAATCCATTCTGAATGAGGTAAGAGTCAATACGACTGTACCAAGCTCTAGGAGCTTGCTTCAAACCATAGAGCGCCTTCTTCAACTTGTATACTGTGTCCTTGTCCTAGAACTTCATATCCTTGTGGCTGCTCCACATATACTTCTTCCTCCAAATAACCATTTAAAAATGCAAACTTAACATCCATTTGGTAAATAGGCCATTTCTTATGAGCTACAATGGCCAAAACTATTCTGATAGTGTCCATTTGTGCTACAGGTGCAAAGGTTTCATTGAATTCTATGCCAAGTTGTTGTGTGAACCCCCTTGCTACCAATCTTGCCTTGTGCTTCTGCACATTTCCATCATCATCTTGCTTGGTCTTATAAATCCATTTGACACTTATCACATCCTTGTCCTTAGGAACATCAACTAGTTCCCATGTTTGATTCTTCTCCATACATTCTATTTCTTCATCCATGGCTTGTGCCCAGAATTTATCTTCAATAGCTTCTTCAAATGTTAGAGGATCATTAACTTGAGAAAATAATGCAAAAATAAAGAACGAGTTGGGTGTACTAGTCTCATATATCTCATGCAGACTTCTTGTTTTTGGTGGAGTTGCTGGTGTCAAACTGTGCGAACTACTTGATGGAGTTTGTTACGCACTTGGTGTGCTTGTCGGAGTTGGTTGCACTACGACTTGTGTCGGAGTTCCTTGTGCTGGAACATGCTGTGCAGTCTTGGGAGTAGGCGGAGCTGCGCAGTTCTGATTCGCATGCGGAGTCACAACCACATCTTCTACGATGTCATCATGTTCAACATGTGACACTATTTTAACATTCTTCTCTATAGTTCCATCCCATGCTTAATTTTCCTTAAACTGAACATCATGACTGATAATAACTTTTCTTGCAACAGGATCATACAACTTGTATGCTTTTGTGTCTTTAGAATACCCAATAAAAATGTATTTTTGTCCTTTATTGTCTAATTTCCTTCTTAGTTGATCTGGAACATGTGTGTATGCTACACAACCAAAAAAAATTAAATGCGAAACGCTATGTTTCATACCTGTCCAAGCTTCCTACGGAACTTTATTCTTCACGCTCTTCGTCGGACATCGATTCATGATGTATACAACAGTTGCCACTGCTTCAGCCCAGTATTCATTTGACAGATGCATGGTTGCCAACATACTATGCGCCATCTCCATAATGGTTATGTTCTTCCTCTCTGCAATACCATTCTACTGCGGTGTATACCGCGCAGTGAATTGCTTCTCTATGCCATGATTTTTACAAAAAATCAATAAATCATTTGAAACATACTCACCACCTCTGTCTGTTCTTAAGATCTTGATGCTGTAACCACTCTACTTCTCCACAAGTGCCTTCAACTGCTGAAAACAACTAAATGTATCAGATTTATGTTTTAGAAAATAGAGCCATGTTTTTCTTGTGAAATCATCAATAAATGTGAGAAAATAAGTGCATCTTCTCATGGATGGTGTTTGCATCGGTCCACAAATATCAGAGTGCACAATTTCAAGTGGTGTGCGAGCTCTGTATGACTTTCCGACTGGAAAAGTCTCTTTGTGTTGTTTTCTAAAAATATGTAGCCTTCACAAATTCTCTCTAGCTTTTCAATCAATGGAAATCTTTTCACCATATCCTTCATGTGCAGTAGCTTCAGCCCACCAAAATTCAAATGTCCAAATTTGAAGTGCCATAACCAGGATTCATCCTGAATTTCTGTTTGAAACGCAGCTTGCATTGCATTGTCTTTCTCTTTCTTGTTGCAGTGAATGTCTACTCCTTTCATTTCTGCTTTGAACGTAGATCCAGAATTTTCACTCTGACTTTGATGAACAACTTGAGTTGTTTTTCCTTTTATGACTGGTGTTATCCTCAAAGGAAACAAGCGACTGCTTGTCATCTGCACTTCAGCTATCAAGCGATTGCTTGGATATCTGTCTTTGATCACACAATTCTTTCATATCATGTGAACTCTGTAACCTTTCTCCATCAGTTGTCCAATGCTCATCAAATCATGTTTGAAACCTTGAACATAATAAACATCATGCATAAATTTCTGCTCCCCCTGTTTGGTTAGAATATCAACAACACCCTTACCCAAAAAAGTGACTTGGATATTGTTTCCAACTGTGACATCAATTTGAACTAATTTATCTAGGCTAGAAAATAAATTTAAATTACCAGCCATGTGTTTGTTACAGCCTGAGTCTAAATACCATATGTCATTTGGACTTTTTTGGACAGCATTGCATTCATGTGGCAATGCACATGCTAAGAACAGTGAGCTGTTTGAAGTGTTGTTGTAGCTTGACTGTGTTTGGCCTTGCTTTCCTTGGTCTTACTGTTTCTTCCTGCATTCATATGCAAAGTGTCCATACTTCTTACAGTAATGACTTTGAATTTTTCATTTATCATACCTTTTTCCACTTGGCTGTCTCAGCATCTGCTTCTGACCTCTTCGAGCAACATGTGCAGTGTTGCTACTGCGACCTCCTTTGAAAGAACTTCATCCTCTGCCTCTTACACAACTTATGAATGATTGTGCTGCAAATCCACCTTCCAGCGATGTATCTGAACCGCTGATTCTATGTTCATGATTGAGTAATGAGGCTTGCAATTCATCAATGGTAAATGTGGACAGATCTTTGTTTTCCTCCATGGTCACAACTAAAGATTCAAATTTCTTTGGAAGAACTCTAAGAACTTTTTCAACAACTCTTTGATCACCTAGGTTTTCTCCATGAGACTTTATTTGATTAACCAGACTAAAAACACGAATATAGAATGAGTCTACTGACTTTGTATCTTTCATTGACAGAGATTCAAAATCTCTTCTAAGGATCTGAAGTTTCGCAGTCTTTACCTTGTTTAAACCTTGATAGGCAGTTTCCAATGTGTCCCACGCTTCCTTAGCTGATTGTGCTGCTGCAACTCTTGGGAGTATGTATTCATGTGTTGCTTGATGTATGTGGAACAACGCCTTTCCATCTTTCTTCCTCTGTTCCTTCAAGACATCCTTCTCAGCTTGTGTGAGATTGGTATATGCTACCAGATCTGTTTTTTCTGCATAACCATGCTGGACTATTTCCCATACATCTTGACCTCTAAACAAAGCTTTCATAGTTAAAGACCAATATTCATAATTTTTTCCTGAAAAGATTGGAGTTTGCAAATTACCAGAAGTGGAAGCCATCGCTTTTTCCTTAAAGATAGAATTCCTACTTTCCGTAAGGGAAAAGCACACCACGCGGTAAATAAGATTTAACTGCGCAGTAGATGAATATCTTCTTTTTCTTCGCTTCGTACTTCACCCAGATTTTACTTGACGCATCACTTAAACAAACTTTATCAAGAAATATATTTTCTAAGGGATAACAACTAAAACATCTTACTCAAAGTTACTCCTTGTAAATATAAAACTTTCATTGCGATGAACTATAAAACTATAGACTTGTATATTTACCATAGTAAACTGCGTAATGACTCAATACATGGAGATGAGTTTTTACATGATATTTTATTTTCACAGAGTTTGGGCTCTTGATACAATCTTCAACCACTTTCTTTCACTCTTTTTCTCAGCAATTTCTCTCATACACATCTCTATGAGAGTTTCAACTACCTGCTTCTATTTATAGAGTTTCATAACAACCAACTTAAGATTGCTTCACCCGGAAACTACAGGATTGCATTAAACACTCTAATTAATTCTTACCTAAGAGTTCTTGACATAAGCAATTACAATACAAACTTGACCTGCGCCAGATTGACTGCAAACTTACAGACAGACTACGCTGACACACTGACAGGATGACTGACATAACCGACACAGTTAGATACACACTTAGATATACGATCAACTCATTAATTACATTTCTCCAACAGGCTTCTACTTGGCTATTGTTCTTAGTAGCCAACCAACGCGTCTATATGGACGAATTTAAAGACTATTCCAATCCAAAAAATTTGGCCTAGCTCTTTGTTTTGAATTAATTCTTCTGCAATAAATTTCTTTCATTTCCTAATTTTCTTTCATTTTTGTTTATATTTGAAATGAGTCAAAAGGATTCATTTTAACTTTAGCTTAACCAATGGTACTAAATAATGGTGTGCAACAATATTGATTAATGGGTCCATTGAAGGGACTCTAGTCTAAATAATACGCTTCACGCTCTTTTTCTCAGTCCCGTTATTGCCATAATACATTGAGTTGTACGCAGATTATAACAGCATAACTGTAAAAAAGCAGATATTCTAGTTGATCTACAATAGAGTAATTGATTTGGGCTAAATATCATATAGCTATAGAGGAGCATAACTGAAATATAGTAATTGATTTACTTGGATCAACTTGGTCGTTCTCATGAGCTGGAGGGACGCTGTCTTGTAACGTCCCCACCCATCATGCCAGTGCAATGGAGAGGATCGTGATGCTAAAACTGGGCAATTGGCCCTGATACCTACTAAATAAAAACAACCACATATATAGAAAGACAGGCATGCAGATGTACACATCTAAGCAAATACAACAGAAGTAAATACATAGGTAGAAATACTCATCTTTATTGCAATTGTCCCCAAGCAACTAGCTATGTCGCTGCAACGTTCCACCCAACCGTAGGCTCTTCGACAGCTTATACTGAGTCCATCCGAAGGCCACCCCCGAGCTGGGCATGATCCTCACAAGGAAAGGGAACATTCCAGTTCACACACATCCCATTTACCATTCCATCTCGGCCAAGAAGAAACATTGACAGGGTTACACATTTACAACAATGGTGTTCACAAAACAGGGTCTACATTGGCTCTCCCAACTCATGGATTCACCCGAGCGAATTGTGGAATTTCGATTTCAACCCCAGGGAGCAAAATGATTTCTCTCCACCGGTTAGGATCCTTTCCAATGGCCTAAAGGACCTCTAGGAAGACCCAAAACGTCCTGCTCTCTTCCCCCACTGGTGACCAACACAAAAACGCCCCTTCCCAGCTAAAAGATGAAGGGAAACACAGAAAAATGAGGGAGGACAACGCCCAGGCAGCTAGAACTGCGTGAGAGAGCAAGGCCATGCTCAATAATCCCTTTGGCAGCCATTTCGTGGCTCTCCTCTTGCCCCAAGAGGCCAACACGTTTTTCCATGGAGGGTGGCTTGCCCATACCCGATTTTGGACAGCCATTCCTCCCCATTCCCAAGGCATTAATTTCCCCAACCAACTCTTGGGAGAAATCAATGGTTGGGTACAAAAGTCAACATGGGTAGCTGAGGGTTTGATGGGTTTTCTCATTGACACTTGGCTTGACTCTATTGGCTCAAGGGTTTGAATGTTTTCCCTCCCAATTCCTTGTGAAATCATGCCCCCATCTCTTTGTTGCATTGCATAGCTAGTTGTGGGTATTTTTTTTAATAAAATGCATATTACATGCTATTTGAATTTCCACTGTGCATTGCTAGCACGCAAACCATATGCATCACGAAATCGATGGCGGGGCCTTGGCCTTGAGCTCCTCACCATGATTTCCTAACAATATTACGTCATTTATAATGTTAATGCCATGGGGCCAAACTGGGGACATTACATGTCTTGCCCAGTAACTCAGATGCCTCATCTAAGAAATGTGCGGGGTTCCTCCATGGCAAATTATTGGTGCAACCATAAAAATGGCAGAATCCATCCGGGTTTGACCTCAATTCGCTCAGCTGTAAAGCAAAGTGTCGGTTCTCCTTCTTTGTGCAAAGGCCCTAGCTAGATTTAAGTGAAACCTTACCAAATTCTTGAAGAAAGACATATGTCGTGATGTTAGAAATGCAAAAGTTTCACCATGAAATAGAATACAAAAACCAAGAATAAATTTAAAATGATATTTAGCTAATCATCTTAGAAAATACCAGATGGAGTTGTTAAAAACACTTCTATGGAGAGCTTAAGAGAATATTGGGATTCTGTTCCCCTTCTGATGTATATAATTTGAAGATAGAAAGATTAAAGCCTGATTTGGAATGCGATGTGGTTAAATACAGGGCACAGAGGAACCAAAATAGGAGTCTTACACCTAAATCTACTAGAAGACAAGCTGAGGAATATTTTCAAAGTAAATGTAGATATTACAATAGAGGCCTATCGATAAGAATTCTAGAATCAACTATAAACACACCTCAAATGCAATCAATATCTTGCGATTCATAAACTTCTCCACTCTAAAATTTGACAAGCGTTTTGTCTGCAGAATAAAAATGGTCAAATGTATTTATGGAGGCTAATATCTCTGTAAAAGGTAACTAGGCTTCTAATAAAGTTTACAATACACAGCAGAAACATAAACACATTTATGGAGGCTAATATCTCTGTAAAAGGTAATTAGGCTTCTAAAAAATTTTACAATACACAGCAGAAACATAAACTGGCATATTGATTGCCTTTTCATTATTAAACACACATATATATAGTTTCATATAAAACCAAAATCATTCGCTAAGACTATGGCCCAGTGCACCCTTTGCTCTCGAGTTTATGGAGGTTAAAATCTATGTAAAAGGTAACCGATTCTGGAATATAGCTGTGATTTCAGTTGCCAAATTCTATCAAAATCCTTTGGGCTGGGGAGAATAATCTCTGGAGCACGTCTTTAAGCCATCTCTAAACCGGAGATTGAAAACCGTTTTTCCTAATTGCACTCTCTCCTGGAACACACATACGAACAAAAGAAACCATAGCATACCAGGACCACACGAGTCGAACTCATACTTATTAATGAGAATGGAAACCCACTAGATTCAAGCATTTCAATGCAATTTCATTTTTACCATAGTGACAACCACAATGCCGAAAGCCAAAAGAATGAACGAAATGATAATATTCAATTTTAACTTCTCCAATCTACAAAATGATAATATTGTTAGGGTTTATATAACCTCTATAGAAAAACTAACTTTGTCTATTTTATTTAAACTTCAATTTATTTTTTGGTTTCACTTACATATCATCTTTATATTGCTTTTGGTATTTCGCAGCTGTCCTACAATGAGAGTCATCCTACTCACAACTCAGGTACATAATTTGGTTCATACCATTTATATTTGTTGTATTCTACACAAGTAATCACTTTGGCAGAGTTTGTACTTATAAATTTTGTTCATTTTCCCTTTAGTTAAACTATGTATAGGGTTTCTATATAACCCCGACACAGATTACTTACCTCTGGTTTTCTCAGCGAACAGTTGTCATGTCAATGGGTTTGTTGTGCATACAGAGGTTTATCATGTTCTATCCAGGTATGCTGAAGATATTTATGAGAGATTCGATGTCTCTGTTTCAAGACTACTCCAAGGATTTTGTTAATTCTTAAAACCTTCAACAGAGAACTTTCATTTAGGTCAAAATCAAACCCTGAGCCTATGAGGCTCTTATAGTATTGTAAATAGTGTAATAAACTTTCTTATTGATAAATTGTACAAGAATTATATTATATATATTTTTATCTTTATTATATATATATATATATATTTATTATCTTGATGAATATATAGACTATTTGTATTCAGTGACAATGCCGTTATTGATCATATAGTGTAATGTATCACTAATTCCATTCTATTTTGAACGTTTTTGACTTGGACAAGGAGAGGTAACACTGTATAAAAGCTTGATCCTTCTCAATACAAATCAAGTATCTCTTTTTGATCTATTTCATTTCTAATTTATTAATATATATGAACAATTGGATTGGGTTAAGGATTGCGTTATTTGTTTCAACTAATTTTTCTCAATGTTCATTTTCATCTTAGCTATACCAAATCTCTCGTCACACTTATAGTCGAAGACTTTTCCTCATTGTGATTGTATTTTCCATATATATAATTTCTAATAATGACATGTCGTTATTATTCTCATAATTCTAATGGTTAATACTTATGTAATACAAATCACATTATATATTTATCACCATTTTGAATATTTTATAATGATTATAACATTAAAATATGTGGACAAAATAATTAAACATCATTATACTCTTATAATCATAATTGACCTTAAAAGTTCTCAAACATTATCTATATGTTTTCAACATTGGATATCAAGTAACAGAGCATCAATTTCTTTTATAGAACTAAGAGTACTACAAAATTAGAAGGATACTTACCACTGATGCATGAACAAAAAATTCATTTTACCACTGATGCATGAACAAAAAATTCATTCATAGTAAAGGCAATTTTAGAAGGATACTTGCCACTAATGCAATAATAAAAAATTCATTCATAGTAAGGGCAATTTCTTTTAATAAAACTAAGAGTACTACAAAATTAGAAGGATACTTACCACTGAAAAATTCATTCATAGTAAGGGCAATATTTCAAATACTCATAAGAATCTATAATGAACACGATACTATTGATCCTCTAAAGCCAAGGAGATTGATCCTAGTATATAGTGGTAGAGCTTCATATGATGCAAGTGAAACAACAATCCATTCTACATTGGTAATGCCATTCAACAAATCCGAATGCCTTCCACTTAGTAAGGATATGTTAACAAATCTGAATTCCTTCAACTTAGTATGAAATACATGTTAGATACATTGTCAAAACTCTATCCTTAGTGGCAATTAGTTGTTTTCATAGATGTTTACAATGTATGATGTATTATAAATTTTATGGCAAGGTCATGGTTACCCTGTGTGACACTTGTTTTAGTGGTTATTCATAAATTTTAATTGATGGGATAATGTAATGTAATGTTCTAACATAGTAATAATTCAACAAATATAAATTTGAAAATTTTAATAATAATTTTTAAATAAAAAATAATAATAAAAGTAAAAGTAAAATAATGTAAAACAAATAAAAAATAAATCAATATTAAAAAATTAAAATGTCTATTTAAAGTAAAACATTGTTAAATAGTTAAAGTAAAAAATAAATTAAACCTATTAAGAAGAGATAAACAAAAGATTACACCTTTAAAGATTTGGTCTCTCCCAATTCATGATAAATCCAGATTTTAAATAAATTTAAAGTAACTATATATAAAAAAAAACAACTCTTAACCAATTATATATATATATATATATATATATATATATATATATATAATAATAATAATAATATTTAAATTTTTTATTATATAAGATAAACACCACCCTAATCGATTTAAACTTTTTGAGGGTTAATCCTATGGTATAAAAGTTATTACACATAAAGTTATTATATGTATATCTTTTATAAAGTATCCTTAAATGAAAATAACTTGAATAAGATTTTATCTATATATATGTGTTAATTTTATGATTGCTTCTGGTGCTAGTTTTAAACTTTGTAGATATATCTAAATTAATTAAATAAAATTTATGGAATTAGGTCAATAAATTTTAAAGATAAATGGAACACTAATTATTTATTAAAGTAAATAAAACTTTCTATAAAGAGAATATATTATTCGTTAAAAATACAAATCAGTTCTTTACACTATAAGGAAAAGGCCCTGTAGTGGAGGTCGTAGTTGAGGATTTTAGTGTTACAAGATTGGTAAAAATTGTCAAAAAAACCTTTACTACAATCTACGCTAATGGTAGCGGATGTTTTTACGGAGGTCATAATGGATGTATTTTATAACTAAAAAATACTTGGAGGCCAGAGGTTTTAGTGCATGTTTTTTCATCGATGCGCTTAATTGAAATTATGCACCCCGATGCATGTCTTAATAGGATGCACCAGTGTTGTACGATTAAAATAGCTGCACTGGTGCACTCAAACAAAACAAGCACCAGAAAGAAACAAATTTCAATGCCAAAGCAGTGCTTGCGTATAGAATATATGCACCGGTGCTTATTTACAACATAAATGCACCAGTGTGATATTTTAAACCATACGCACCGTACAATTTTTAATATTTTTTAATTTTACCGATGTTGTCCATTTATCAGAGTGCACCGGTACATTTAATATTCAAACACCTCGGTGCTTACAAACTATCAAAATGACCCGGTTCATTTTAACACATCAAACGCACTGTCAGGCTTAAAAACAAAAAAAAGAGTGGACATAAGCTTTTATCGTTCTTGGTGTGCATAATCCATCTACATGAACCGATGCGATTCAGAGAAGAAAATGCACCGATGAGTAATGTCCTTATCGATGTGTAATGTTCTATATACGCACCGATGAATAATGTTCATACAAGTGCATCGGTGTGTAATGTTCGTATATATGCACCAGTGCATAATGTTAGTATAGACGCATTAGGGAAACATATACTATTGAAAGCACCGCACACTACAAGGAAAATCCCTGTAGCGGAGGTCATAATAGACGTTTTTACTGTTACAAGATTGGCAAAAATTGTCAAAAAAACCTCTACTATAACCACCGCCAATGGTAGCAAATTTTTTTTTCGGAGGTCATAATGAGTACAATTTATAACTCAAAAATTCTCGACGATCGAAGGTTTTAGTGGAGGTTAGTTTATCGGTGCGCACAATATAAATTAAGTGCACTGGTGCATTTCTTACTATGACACACCAGTGTTGTATGATTAGAACAGATGCATCGATGCACTCAACCAGAACAAGCACTGAAAAGAATCAAATTTCAACACCACACCAGTGCTTGAGTATAGTATATATGCACCAGTGCGATATTTTATATCAAACGCACTGTACTTTTTTCCATTATATTTAAATTTAATGGTGCAGTACATTTATCCGGTCGCACCAGTGCATTTCATACATGAATGCACTAGTGCATTTAATAGTAAAACACACCATTGCTTACAAAATATCAACATGGCCTGGTGCATTTTAACACATGAAACACACTGCCAAGATAAAAAACTAAAAACCGGTGGGCATAAGATTTGATCATTCTCGGTGCACATAAGCAATATACATGCACCGTTGTTATTCATAAAATAAAGCATACCAGTGCTCAATGTTATAAACGCACTTGTGCTCAATGTTATAAACTCACCGATGCACAAGTTTAGTTTATATGCACTGGGGCACAATGGTATTTTAAACGCACTGTAATACACTGGCCCCTCTTTTTCATTTAAAAAAGGGGATGTCCCATGGATTTTGAAGAAATATTATCTTAATTAATTTGGAAAATGAATTTATATTGGGTGTGAATGAGCCTTCTTTTTATTGGTCTACTCTATGATGTTGCTTCACTGCAAATGAATAGTTGTCAGGTTTGAAATCACATGACCATCTCAACCTACTAAGGGTATGTATAATGTCAAAAAATTGTTTTTACTTTTCTATTTATATCTTTTACCACACAAGTTGAAATGCATTTCACTTTTTTGTGTCTACTTTGTAGTGTCATTATCCGTTGTTCATGCGTGGGTGTGTGAACCATGAATTTCCCAATGACCTATGGCGTTCCATATATAAAATATATGCATTTGCACGGTGGATCACATCAAAGGATATTTACATTGCTAGCATTCCATGGTGGCCTGAACAGATAACTGAGATTGTTTGTATGTTTGAGAATGAACTATTGTCGAGCTTCATGGACTTGCAAGTTCATATTCTAATTCACCTAGTCAATGAGGTTGAATTATTCAAGGTGGTCTCATGTCACTGGATGTTCTTCTTAGAGAGGTTCATGAAAAAGGTGAAGGGATTTGTTTGACAAAGGGAAAAACCCAAAGGTTCTATGAAAGAAGGGTACATAGTATATGAGTCATTCTATTATGTCAGTGAGTACATCAAGCAAATTGACGACACAACAGGCGCAGTGATTTCTGATGATGAACATGATGAGGACAAAAGGGAAGGGGATCTACTAGAAACAAATGAAAAAAGGCACATGATAAAGAGTAAGTCACTTATCTTTCGATCTTCAAATTTCCACATAGTAACTATTCACGACAAACTTTAAAATCTAATATATTTGATCCCGGATGTACTAAATGTGGTTTTGTTTCCATGAATGCCACAAAAAATTCATAAATTGATGCAATCAATAAATTCATTCGTTACAATGTGGAGGCAACACAATTATGGGTCACATTGTGTGAAGAGAAGAGGAGGAAATGGGACATTGACATAAAAGAATCATGGCAGTTGCATAGTAGAAGCATGCCTTTTCCGGATCATTTAAAATAAAATATGCCAATGATCTATCCCAATAGTTGAGTTACAGACCAAGTCAAAGAGAAATATGGTGCATCCGGTCGTTACCCTCCTAAAGAGGAGGATGCGCTAAACATTGGGATCGGGTTCAAAAACTCGGTAATAAAATATTTCTAAACATTTCTAACTTTATAATGCAACTTTGAATTATAACATCTATGTTTAATATATTAATGGTTGGGTTATTACACATATGACACCATCATTTGTTAACTTTTATTACATGTGCATTCGTTCCCATCTATGTGGGATTATGGACATCATTTTCACACCGAGGATGTTGATAATTGGCGTGTTACACGAGATTGTGGAGCTGAAGTCGAGTTAGACCAATCTAGTCGTGCTAGCCATTAAGATTGAACCCTGATAGGAGGGATGTTGGGTTATGTCAGAAAGATACAAGAGATCATTGAAGTGGACTTCTCATCTTTCCAATGTGTTATTTTTAGGTGCAGATGGTGGGACACATTCGATAGGAATAATTTAAAGGAAGACTCTGACAACGGGTTGATATGTATCAACTCTAGAAATATGTGGGATGAAATTAAGGAGCCTTTTGTTTTCCCAAAAAACTACAACCAAGTGTTCTTTTACCCGAATGTGTTGGATAGAGATTAGTGGTTCATATTAATACACGAATCTAGATCTAAACATGTTTTTTAGAACAATAATGATATCATGCCAATCAAGGAAGATAATGAGGGTGATGGAAATAGAGAGTGATATGTACATGTTTTATTCCATCATTTATAGATTGAGATATCATTTTGTTACCATTATCTTTGACTATCGAACTATATTGTTTATTTTTCAAGTTATGACAGTGGAAATGGAAAGTTGATTACTGGATGCAGTGTTTAAACAATTTCAGTTGGTTAATAACCAATGTGATGAGAAATATATATTATTTAATGTCTATGAATTAATTTATGATTGTATGGAATGATTATATGTCATTTTCCAAATTACTCATGTATTTTGTTTTGTGTATACATATAAATACACCATGAAAACAACTTACATTATTCAATTGTATTTTTTGTGAATGTAAAGGCTATTAACGTATTCTTCCTGAGTTGAAGGCGGTCTCATATTTCTATGTTAATATTTCAATGCATGTATTTTATGATTTTTTTCATATAAATAATGTTAAGAATTATAATTGCGTCAATTTATGACATTTCTCTTAGAATGTAATCCTTTTTTATTATATGATTCGATTAAATTGAATTTTTTTTATAATGTAATGTTTTTTAATTTTTTGATTGTCTTTATAATGTTAAATCCAACATAGAAAATGACACATGTGTAACTTTGATGGAGATTGAAAATTCAACAATTTGTTTACTAGTGTTAAGCTCTACAATGACTTAATTTATTTCCTTGATAACAATGAAATTCACAACAAAATTTATGGTGCTTTCTAATTTCTCCATCAATATTTGAATGTTTGTATCTCATGATGTTTTCGTTATAAATAATGCTAAGAATTATAATTTTATTAATTTATGGCAATTTTTTTATAATGTTTGCAAATGTTTTTTGAATGGCAATAAGAGAGAAAAAATGGCTATAAGGATGAAGGTGTAGGTATGCCAGAATCTTCTTTAGGAGAAAAAAATGGTTTTAAGAGAGACTCTTATTTTTCCTTTGTAATAAAATAATTAAATATGTTATATTAATTAAGTTGGATTGAACTTCTTCATGTCTCTATTTCTAGGAGGTTAAAATCCATCTTAGAATTGGTTTAGACAATGAGGATTTAGATGAAGCAGTTAATAAAGATGTATATATGCTTAATATTTATTCACCATATTTTATGGTTTGTAAATAAGTATGTAGTTTTGATTTGTAAATTAAATCCATGGTTGTATATTTGAATAAAAATATTTCATATTTGTATCAATATATAATCATTTATTTAGATTTTTATTAATATAAATTTATAATGACATAATTCTATGTTAATATAATTTATATAACTAATATGAATCTATGCTATTTTAGAAATTAGATATATTTATTGACAAACTCAAACATGAATATTTGATATCCTAAATCTTGAATAGTTTTGAAATTATTATTCAATAAAAAAATATTTTAATGTTATTAAATAAAATATTAAAAATAATAATATTAACAAAGTAATAAAACAATAATTTAAATATAATAACATTAACAAAGTAATAGAACGTCAATAATTAATTGAATTAATATAAATTTGCAATCGTATATATATAATTAATTTTATTAATATATATTAATAGTTAATCCAAATTTATATAAATTTACTCTTCAATATAAAAATTGATTTTGACACTTAAATGTTAATATGATAAACAAATAGTTGGAAAAGTAACATGTATCTTCCCCTTCATCAACATATAAATAAAAATCAACATCATCATCAACGTCAACATCTGCAAAATCGAAAATGGCGTGTGTGTGTGTGTGTGTGTGTGTGTACAATAGTTCATCAAACTGATGATAAAATGTCAAATATACATGTATAGTCCATCCCGAGAACCATATCATCATTACTATATGTCAACCCCTTGTCACTAGATGTAACGACACCTCCAACAATAGAGGTAGAGGCATGATCAGTAGCTCTACTAGGAAATAAACTAGCATGTAGATCAACAAAAAAGACATCTCTAGGAATCCAGATCATCTTACGTGATCTAAGAATCATCTCCAAAGCTAAGGGGACTAGTGGATGAGGATCATGGGGAGTTGATGGATCTATAGAGGTTGGTCGGTTAGATAGGTATAACGAATCAATAGCTGGATAATTTGAAGGAGGGGGAGGTGGAGGAGATGTCTATGATGATAAAGGAGGATCATGAGGAGGTGGATGAGATGTCGGCGATGGAGGTCGAGGAGGAGGTGCACGGGATATGGAGGCTATGTCAGTATTCGAAGGAGAAGTGTCATGTACCCACCCACCTATCCAATGCAAGGAAGGGAATATGGCACTAAAATATGGGCTTTTAGAACAACTTAGCCAAATTCATAATGAATAAAGGATATGGCATTACCGTAAAATGCATAGGTTTGCAGATGTAAATCAATTGAACATGCATAGTGGAATAAAACACCATCCACACACATTCGATACTCATCCAACATATCAAAATAACCATCAAATTAAACATTTGCTGACGTAAACACAATAAAATACTCATCTTGATGTAATGTTGTCCCAAGTAACTAGCTATGTCGCTACAATGTTCCACCCAACCATAGGTCTCTGCCCAGCCTATATTCTTTCATCACTCAGAGACCACCCCCGAGTTGGGCATGATATCTGCAAGGAAAAAGGGGCTCTCAAGCTTCAACAAAACCTAAAGCAATGGATACCCAACTCAACCCCAGAATGCTCTTGCACACAAAAATCAGATATGGGCTTGGAAACACACTTTCAACGATGGGACTTCGAAGCTAGATGGACATGGCTTTTCCCCAAAATGTAGGCACACCAAAAACGGATTTGTGAGAGGGAAAATCGACCATAGGGAAGAAAATGATTTCTCCCACAGATATACAAGCAATGAGTGAGACAAAACAGCCTCTATGGTCCCCAAATCTAATTCCCTTTCTTCCCCACTGTTATACAACACAAAAACACCCTTCCCAACTAGGAGAATGAAGGAAAGCACAACAAAACCATGGAGTAAAAAACCCAAGTAGCTCCAAACTCGTGATGGATAATGGATTGAGGAGCAATTCATGGCTCTTTTATTGCCAAGGAAGCCAAACATGATTTTCCATGCAGGGTGGCTTGCCCATACTCGAATTTGGACAGCCATACCTCTCCATTCCGAAGGCATTAACTACCTCAACCAACTCTTTGGAGAATGAATGATTGGGTACAAAAGTCAGCATGGGTAGTTGAGATTTTAGGGGTCCTCTCATTGACACTTGGCTTGACTCGATTGGCTCAAAGGTTTGATTATTTCCCTCCTAATTTCCTTGTAAACACCATGCCCCCATCTCTCGTTGCATTGCATAGCTAGTTGTGGGCATTTATATTAAAATGCATACTTACAATTCACATGGTTCACTATCACATGGGTAGCATAATATCCAATACTTGCCTCTTCAAGGTCGAGCAATCACTAGCGGGACCTTGGCCTTGAGATCCATGCTAGGAATCATACATAATATGCATACAATATTTACATTATAACCCAAAATATTATAAAGGTAAAAAATGGGGATGTGACAAGAAGACGGAGTAGTAGATGTCAAAGCTAATGGAGGAGGGGGTGGAGGTGGGGGAGGTGGAGGAGGAGGTTGATGGTCATCCCTCCTAGCAGACAACTGAATGTGTGCACCGAAATCATGCTGCATCAACAACCTCATATGACGAGGAATAATCCTCCATATCTCCACAAGCTGAGGATTTTGAAGAATATCACGCACTCGCACAGGATGAACACCCACATATGCCAACAATGTGGCCAATATGTCTACCACATCCTACTGATACCTATCTTGGGGCCTACATCGACGGTGGCCAGGATGTCCACCAGCCAATTGTGGCCTGGCCTAATCATGTGCTTTCTCCATATCCTCATTCTCATGAGCAAGTGGAGGAGGCCCTACCTCAGCATCAAATGTGCTAATATCTACAAAATATATAGTACACAATCATAATTAGACAATTTCATTAAAATTTTTAATATTTATAAGATATTTCATTTGCATTAAGTATAAAGAGAATAAAATGAAACTAAAGTAATTTAAACATAATTATAATACTACCTCTCTCATCAAGTGACTCATTCAGTGTGAAGAATATCTCGGGGAACCCTATCCAGTCGAAGCTAGAATATGGATGTGGCGCCATCACTAGTGCATGATCCTCCTCACTGCCCAACATCTCCATCACATTTGAGGTGATCCTAGCTAGGAACTCAAGCTTGCCCCTCTTGGGCATCATATTCTCCCACATGTGCATATGCACCTCGGTCATCGGCCTAGGAGGTAGGCACTCAAATGATGGCCTGGTGGTCAAAAACCTCTCAAAAAATAAACAAAAAAACTATGAACCAAAAGGGAAGTTGGACCTCCCATCAATGACTGCACGACATCTATCCAAAGCATAACAACATTGCCACAAAAAAAATGGCAGACCACCTAATGCATCTAGGTCTCTCCACTAAAGAGTCAACATAATACAGTAGAGGGAAACTAATACACTGTCCATCACTAGTGGAGTGCGCTAGCATCGTAAGACAAAGAGAGAGGCACCTAACATCCTCTCAACCAAAAGAAAATATCCTAAGCTGCCAACCACTCACCTAAAAATCAGACGGATGGATGACCACATCACTGATATATCTCATAGAGTATGCTAGCTAACTCTCTGTTGCAACACCAACTGGGACATCAGGGATCTAGGGTAAATCCTCCCCTCTCCTAGATAGCCTAGTGATGAAATAAATATCCTACTTAGTGGGTTGGAACCACTAACAGCACCAACATGAAATGCCTACCTATGATGATCCCAATGTCAGATGAACCGACATAATAATGAAGAGTTACCCTTAAGGGATGTAGCCTCTTGATATAACTTTAGGAGACCAACAATCCTCAAGAGCTCTCTAGTCTGAGCAGTAATGGGGTGAGGGTACAAATGCCTCTCCCTAGCCTTCCACTATTTGAACAAGTTGTACTAGTCCAAATTTACATGCTCCTATTGAGTAGCTTGTCACCAATCACGTCTCTATTTCACATATTTCATACAATTAAATTCCTATTTAATAACATCAATAACTTTTTTTTTTTTCTGCAAAAAAAAAATTATTACCATCGGTGCACCTAAATAACATATGTGCATCATATACGGTGCTTAAGTTAACCAAATGCACCGCTGGAGGTGCGTTATAATAATCCTACCACACCGCTATATTTTATATATTTAAAATTTATTTGAATAGTGCGCCAAATATCCGACGCACTGGAACAAATTATAAGATGTACTTAACGGTCCACCTAAATCGTCGTAGTGCACCGATGCTTCTAATGACCTAAATGCATCATTAATTATTTCAAAAAAATATAATGACGGTACACCCATGTCACATCAGAGCACCGACACTAGTGTACTTACTTGACATGGGTGCACCATCATTAGATTTTTCTAAAATCGTTAAATCAAACGGTGTTGATGCGTTTAGTTCAAATAAGCGTAACGTTAATGGTGCATTTACATAAACCAAATGCATCGTTTATTAACAATTTTCAATATGGAATTAAAATATATTTCCAGTGTGCCTATGGAACGTAAGCACACTAGTACTGATGTAATTACATTCCCTAGGCGCACCGTACAATTTAATTATTTTTTTTAAGGTAATGTTAATTGAGCTGTTAGTTATATTTAAGCGCACCAGCTAACCGGTGCTCTAAAATATCGAACGCACCGATTACCATTTTTACGTTCTATATGAATTTCACGGTGTAGCGGTGCATTTATTCTTGGTGCACCCATGCCATGTTAGAGCATTGGGACAGGTGTAGTGACATGCCCTAGGCGCACCGTATAAATTAGTTGTTCATTTATAAGGAATTGTTAATCGGTGTTTTTTATATATTTAAGTGCACCGGATAACTGATGCTCCCAAATATTGAATGCACTATTTACAAATATTATGTTTTGTATAAATTTTATAGTGGCCCAATGCATTCAATCCACTCGACTCACACCATGTGTGGTGCGGTCTGTAACAATTTACAGGGTGCACTGCAAGTCGATGCGAGTCGAACAGCTCAAACGCACTACACAAAATTTTTAATTTTTTTTCAAAAATAAAACAAATTAAGACTGAATTCTAAAAATTAATCCATTAAAAAACTAAATTATGAAGTAAGAATCAATTTACCTGCTAAATGGACCGTCGTGGAGGCATCCTGACGATGTATGGAAAATTTGAATTTTGACCACCATTTGTAAAAATTCAAACTAGAAGCATCATGCAATAAGGATGAAGAATGTATCCACATATACCACGACTGTCAGCGCATCCAAGTTGGTAAGGTAAAGCACCAGTGCACTTGGGGCTAAAAATGCACTGAGAAGGGCAAAAATGATGTTTACCCTGTGATTTGTTTTTATTAAACCCTGTTCCGGTGCAGCTGACAATAAAGCGCACTGGTCCACACAATAAACTTGACACACCAAATAGTATGGTTTTTAATAATAATAAAAAACGAGTTTTGCATTGAAACTTTTTTATAATAACAACCGGTGCATTTGTTAAATAGACATGCACCGATGCGCTACTATTATCTGTCACAATGGGATAGAATTTCATGCCGCAATGGTGCGTTATGTTTAGAAATGAAATGGTGTGTTTTGGTGGTAAACGCACCAAAAAAAAACATCTTCTAAAACCTTCGTCCACTCACCTGTGCTAGAAACCTCCTCCCACTCGCCTCTGCTATAAATGGATTTTCATCCTTTTTTTTAGGGGATTCCGCTATAACCTCTGCTAGAGGTCATTTTCCTTGTAGTGTTAAGAATATATAAGTGTTTTTTATTTTATTATAAACATATGAATACAAAATTATGGATAAACAATGCATATACCAAAATAAAAAATCAATGTAGTTATTAAAATTTTAATAACTATGTTTTTAGGATGAATTTGTCTTTGAACCAATCACACCTTTGGAGGCCTTATTTGGCCTCATATTGAGGTATGCGTTCAAGTACAAGGCCATCCAGAACAAGGTAAGGTAAATTATGTTGGTTGATCTCCATTTGGAATATGGTGCCATGTAAACAATGAGTTGGTTGCCTACATGTTGTCCATGTGTGATGCGGTGGCATCCTCTCCTTATATCTAATTTTTTCATAGGATATGTACTTTCCTCATAAGACCTAATACAAAGGTGTTTCCCCATACTTATAGAAGTCAATTTAGGGTTTTCACACCTCAACTAAGCTCCCTCAATTAGTTTACAGTTATCCCAAATAGGATCTTTCATGCTCGGTGTGCTTGCTCGCACTACACACCAGCCTTATGTTGAACGCCAATGATAGGAAACAAATTTTAATAAATTTTCTGGAGGAAGGAAGCTTACCTGTTTGGGGCTTTGAGCATATAACAAGAATAGAAAAAAATGATTTTGGAAAATAAATACGCACCTTCGTACATGGACATGGTTTGTAATCCCATGCACTCTTATGCCTTCATTTCTTCAATCAGATTTCTATTGTGAGTAGAAATATGATTTTGGTGGGTCCATGATTTTTAGATACCATTCTCAATTTTTCCAAATGGAGTGTTGTTCACATGTCCTCTAAAACTAGAAAAATAGTATTAACCTTCATATATGCAAAAAATTTCAACTTTCGCTCATCAATATCTATTTCATCCAGTTCTCTAAATTGAAATTAGAAGCAATAGCATCCTCCAACTCTAGAATTGGATATTCAACAACAGTAACCCAAATTACATCATAAAAAATTTCACTAACATTTTGGGTATTATATATTTTTCTCAGCAACATTTGTTTCCAATGCCACCAGTGCCATATACACTGATTATGCGAATGCATGGAGATTCTATGAGCCACCTCTTGGTATGAATGTATCCTTCTACATATTTGTGGGAATTGTGAGTGATCAATCAATTCTATGGAATTTCGAATTCCCATAGTGAATAGGAGTTAAAGGATTGGAAGGATAATTCATGGAAGCAGCTTCAAGAAAGAATAAGGCTAGTTGTCAAATAAGATGACCCATGAAGAATCATTATTGACTGATATCCATAAATTTGAGTTGCAGACAATCTTTTCGTCAGTGCAATATACCTTTTATCTATTAACTAACACATTTTGTAGCTTCAAAGAAAATGAAACAATTCTTAAAGGCCAAACTGGAGGCACTTACGAAAGACACACCTGCTAATTACATGTGCCATGAGGAAAAATGATTAGGCCATCAAGTATTGTTGGATAGGAAGGGATCTCATACGCCCAAAAAAAGAACTGAAATAAAAATACAAAGCACACACACCGCTACAAATGATATAAATATGCAACATGAGCTTTCAAGCTATTCTCCATTAACACAAAAAAAATCTATTTTGCTATGTTCTACACCTACGTATATAAGTAAACTCTAAAATAGTTCGGGAAGTTTCCCGCATTAACTAAAATACCTAATTGTATTTAAAACTATCACTTCAAATGTCAGAGCTTATACATCATGCAATTTACTTATGTCAGTAACACATTGACTTGTTTATGTATGTCAGAGGGAGAAATTACTCCTTCTTACACTCCCCCTTAATTTCTACCTTATACATTTCATGACTACCTATACCAAGATCATTCCTTTTATTTACAAATTTATCTCTTTCTAATGGCTTAGTGAAGATATCATCCAATTGATCTTGAGATTTACAAAATTCCAAAAATATGTTTTTATTTCTTCCAAGCTCTCTAATAAAAGGATATCTGGTGTCAATATGTTTTTTTTCCGGTGGAATACGTGATTTTTGGTTAATTCTATGGCTGAGTTGTTGTACAAAATATGTGTGTTGATTCCTTTTCCTTATGCTAGAGATATTATAGTATCCTTCTCAACCGTACAACATGGAAGGTTGTTAATGTTGTTACCACATACTCAACTTCTACTAAAGATATTGTCACAATTAGTGTCTTTTTGGATGCCCATGAAACTAAACCTAATCCAAGATGAAATGCATAACCTGAAGTGATCTTTCTGTCATCAATGCTTCCTACAAAATCATCGTCAGTGTATCCAACTAGAGAGATGGAATTTGTTGTTGAATACATGAGGCCAAAATTGATTGTACCTGCAATATACCTTAAAATTCTTTTACCTACTTTCCAATGGGGAGTTTTTGGAGTTTCCATTAATCTAGAAATTAAACTGACTGCATACATAATCTCTGGTCTTGTAGTTTTTAAATACATTAGGCTTCCAGCAAGTATCTTATACCAGGTGGGATCCACTATTGTTCCTTGATTTTGCTTGCGTAATTTTTTGCGCGTTACTACTGGAGTGTCTGCTAGATTGCAATTTGTCATTCTAAATCTGTTCAAAACATTTTTAGCATACTTTTGTTGACATATAAATAATCCATTATCTGATTGTTCAAATTCAATGCCAATAAAATAATTCATTAATCCGAGATCCGTCATTTCAAACTCTGTTTTCATGACTAATTTGAAATTTTCCAACATTAA
Source organism: Larix kaempferi (assembly GCA_027924585.1). Taxonomy (NCBI): domain Eukaryota; kingdom Viridiplantae; phylum Streptophyta; class Pinopsida; order Pinales; family Pinaceae; genus Larix; species Larix kaempferi. The sequence continues at coordinate 10,991,350 of BSBM01000301.1, forward strand.
ATTTCCTATGTAAATCATATCATCTACATACAGACATATAATAAAAATTATGTGTTGTTGATTTGTTTTGGTTTACAATGTGGGTTCATATTTTCTTATGCAGAATCCATTACTAATTAGATATGAGTCAATTCTTCCATACCATGCTCTTGGCACTTGTTTCAACTCATACAATGCCTTTTTCATCTTGTCAACTTTATGCTCTTGATTCCTAATTTTATATAGATGTGCCTGATTAATGTACACTTATTCTTCCAAAATTCCATTTAGGAATGTTGATTTGACATCTAACTGGTATACTTACCATTTATTTTGAGTTGCTAATGCCAACATTGTTCTAATGGTGTCTAACCTTGCCACTGGAGCAAAAGTTTCTTCATAATCTATACCAGATTGTTTTGCAAATCCTTTTGCAACTAGCCTTGCCTTATACTTCTACACTTCTTCTTTTTCATTGAATTTAGTTTTATATATCCATTTGAATCCTATGTTATCTTTTCCTTCTAGAATATCTACAATATCCCAAGTGTCATTCTTTTCAATTGCATCAATTTCTTCATTCATTACATGGATCCATTTTTCTTCTTTAATGGCCTCTTCAAAATGCATAGGCTCGCAAGAAAATATTGCAAAATGCACTTGCTTATCTACTTCATCATCTTGATTGTAAATTTCTCTAAAACTTCGTGTCATTTTATTTCTCAAAGAAACTAAGGTGGGATCCGAATCACTAGTAGAGTGAGGACTGTTACCTTGATGTTCTCCATGTCTTGAAGTTTCACCTTGAATTTGCAATCTTGGTAATCTGGATGGATATCCTTGCTGTCTTGTTGGTTCCACTTGATTTTCTGCTAGGAATAAGCTGGGTGCTACATTTCTAGTTATATTTGATTGTTCACCATGACTGTTCCAAGCTTCTTCTTCTTTGAATTCCACATCTCTTCTTACTATAAATTTATTTGTGACTAGATTGTACATCCTATAGGATTTTGAGTGTTCACTATACCCTATGAAAATACATGTTTCACTTCTATCATCCAACTTTCTTCTCAGTTGTCCATGAACATGTGCATAAGATACACAACCAAATACTCTGAAATATGAAACACTTGGCTTTGTTCCACTCCATGCGTCCCGATGAACTTTGTTTTTGTCACTTTTTGTAGGTGATCTATTTAACATATATAATGAACATGCAACTGCTTCACCCCAAAATTCATTTTGAAGTTGTTTTTCTTTAAGCATACTTCTAGCCATGTTCATTATGACTATTTTTTTCCTTTCTGCTATCCCATTTTGCTGAGGGGTATATCTAGCTATAAATTGTCTTTTAATTCCATGATGCCTGAAGTAATTTGCGTATTTGGAATCATACTCACCTCCTCTGTCAGACCTCAAAACTTTAATGTACATACCACTTTATTTTTCTACTAAAGCCTTATACTCCTTGAACTTGTCAAAAGTTTCAGATTTGTGTTTTAGGAAATATACCCAAGTCTTCCAACTAAAATCATCAATAAAAGTCAGAAAATAAAGGTGTCCTCCTAAGGACTGTGTTTGCATGGGACCACATAGATTAGTATGAACCAGCTACAATGGTTCCCTTGATCTGTAGAATGCACTAGCTGGAAAGCTATCCCTATGTTGTTTTCCCAATAAGCAACTCTCACAAGAATTTGTTGGTTCATGTATTACTAGAAATCCTTTAACCATTTTCTTCCATTGTAATAAATTCATCCCACCAAACGGTAGATGACCAAATCTCAAATTCCATAACCAAGTCTCATATAGAGTGGTGACATTGTGAACACGTGAAGCTAACTAGTTGACATTCCTTAAAGTTAAAGGAAACATCCTATTCTTGGTCATTTTAATCTTAGCAATGAGCTTCCTAATTGGGAATTTATCCAAAATTATGAAAGCATTATCTATAAATATGACTTTGTAACCATGTTATGTGAGTTGACCAATACTCATCAAATTGTGCTTTAGACCGGGCACTAGATAGACATCAGACATATTATTTTTCCCATTCTACTTGGTTTGGAAACTGACTGTCCCTTTACCAACTACATTAAAAACTTTATCATCTCCTAATATAACATTACACTTGACTGAGTTGTCTACATTTACAAACAAAATTTTATCTCCTTTCAAATGATCACTACAGCCATTGTCTACCAACCAAAGATATTTATTGCGTTCTCGAGCTTCATGACAACTTAAGAACATGGTCGCTGATGTAATTTCAGATGTATTAGAAACATTAGCTCTACTTCTATTTATGTATGCCTACCTTTTCCTACATTCATTGGATAAATTACCAAATCTCTTACAATAATAACATTGAGTTTTATCTTTTCCATCCCTCATGTTTTGTCGATATCCTCTGCCTCTCCCCCTTGAGCTCAGAGGGTTTTGTGGCTTGCCTTCTTGTTCCATACTTGGCTTATTTTCTTTTTGTGAAATGTAGTTGTTATATCTCCCCCTTCCTTTGTTATATATTACTCTACCTTTGTTGGCAAATGCTTGTGTTTTGAAGGCATGTTCAAGTGATTCTTCTTCCCTATTAATTCTTGATTCATAGGAAAATAATGATCATGTCAACTCATCTACTGAGTATGTTGAGAAGTCCTTAGACTCTTCAATGGAAATTACTACCATAATAAATTTCTTAGTAAGGCTCCTCAGAACCTTTTGCACAACCTTATCATATTTTATGTATTCTCCATCAATACTTCACTGATTGACCACTTCCATTACCTTGGTCATAAATTCTGCTAGATTATCCATAGTGCTCTAGCTTCTCTCTTCCTCTATTCATTAATTGTTCTCTCTATGCATTGGTCATGGTTTGAATTTTCGCTTGATCTGGTTTTGTGAACCTAGCTTCAATTTTTTCCCAACATTCATGTGACCTCAGGAATAACTTCATTTTGATGGACCAGAACTCATAATTTTTTCGTGTTAGAACAGGACCTTGAGATTGAACTAGGTTACTACTGGTTGTCATTTTCTTAAAATATTACAGTCTAAAATTCCAAGCTTGCAGGATTCTTTTCTTCCTCCTTTTATATTTTTAATCACTCTAAGTTTCTTTTAAATTTTCCTTTTTATCCTTTAAATTTACACCTTTCCAAATAAAATCGCTTCCTTAAGTCTTGGATTCCTTTAAACATTTACGGGCTCACTACTTTTTTTTTCTTACAGCCTTCTTCCAATTTTATTTTTTCCCTCTTCTTTAAAAAAAAAAAACTCAAGGCCCCTTTTTTGTTTTTGAAACAAAAAATGCGGCTCAAAAAAGTCCTTACCTATTCTTTTTGAGAAAGGAAGCTTTCACCCTTTAACCAAGATTAATTTTTGTGTTTACAACAAAGATCCATAATATTGCATAGGAGGGTTGGTAAATATTGAGTAGGGTATCAATAAATCATGATTATCCCTCCTTTTTAATTTTAAACCTTCACTTTTGCAAAATGAACCTTTTTGCAATGTTTTTTTTTTCAAGTAAAAAAAACACCTTTTATTAATAAGAAAAAAGATGTGTCCAACAAACACAGTGCAAATTACAAGAAGAGAAAACATCTCATATGACACCGTTCAACATGATCAAAATATCAAAAAACTAGGTTCGGCTGTCACAACAGTTCCACACTCAAAATAGAGTAAATACTAGCACCCATCCATCCCGTAGCAAAGGGAGCATCATTCCAAAAGGGAGAAATACAACAAACAATCCAGATGGGAGCACCGCTCGATATCATAAGAAACTGGGTTCTGTTGTTACTGCATATCCGTACAAAGTATAGAGATACCACCAGTGCCAACCCTAACCACCAGTAGGGGAGCACCACCCCATAGATGTGAACAACAATAGACCCAATCATCGTCGGCCAAAAAGACCACCACACTGGAGAGAGGGGAAGAAACAATGACCACTTTAAATAGCAGATCTCAAGAGAGGAGTTGCTGACCAACAACCTAGCCTGATATTCCTTATAAAAAATAAGACCATCCATTGGCCCCAAAGAGAGCTTAGAGATCCTATCAGCCTCTGCATTATGACACCGAAAGATGTGGGAGAAAGACAGCTCCCCACACTGTAGAATCAGATCCCGAGTCCTCAGGACCCAATGCTGGAAGAGGAGTGGATGCAAAAAAGTCCTCCCTTGAGCCCAATCAATTATACACTGTGACTCACTGAAATATGTGGGTCAGTGAGATATCCCAATCCAAAGAAAAATGGAGAAGACCCCAAAGAACCACCAGCTCGGCTCTTATATTCGAACCCCATCCGGCTCTCATGAAAATATGAAAATGGTGGTCCACATCAATTCTTATGACCATACCAGGACCACAGTCCCCAGATTGAGCAACACCATCGAAGAAGCCGAAAGGAAAGGGGAATTTGTCATCTAGGCAAGGTGGTTCCATCCCTACAGCTTTGCAGGGAGCCTTGTCCATAGAAGTCATCCATGCAATGATCATCTTCACAACCAAATCGATCTGAGGGATGAAAACACGAAACAAAAGAGCATTACGTGCACGCCATACCTCCCAAAGTGTAAACAGGGCCACCAAAACTGCTCCACCCATGCTCTCGAAACAATATGCCAAGTTAGAAGTGAAATTCTCATAGTCCCAAGTAGGGAGGCAAGTCCATTTATCTCTGACCATGACCCACACTTCCTAGAAAAAATGACAGCTCCCAAAGATGTGATCAACATCCTTAGAGAAACCCATACATAAGAGACAAATTCCTGGACCATGAAAACCCCGTCCTTGCAGATTCTTCCAAGTCAGAATCTTGTTTTCCAAACAGATCCAAATAAATCATGCCACCTTAAGTGGTAAATTGCTCCTCCATAACAGATTACAAATACCAGATGTCGAAGCACCATCCAACTACTCCATCAACATCTTGTAAGCTAACTCAGCCGTAACAGAGCCCTATGTAGGATTATAATCCCACACCAACCGGTCTGGATCCTCATTCAACATAATGCTAGCTTCGTACAGCCTTCCATGGTAGTCATCCCACTCACTCCCTAAAGAGCCAACCAAAGCCAAATCAACCACCTTCATCCAACGAGGAGAGAAACCATCAGTGTGTATCAACATCTGTTTAAGAACATGCAAACCACGCCCATGCAGCTCTCGAATGAGCTCCACTGAAATCCTAAAATTTCCAGTGAGCCCAAGGATCATATCTATGCCAACAAAGGTTTGGATTTCGTGGCCAACAACCCAGCACAAAGAGCAATTAATAATGGGAAAAGTTTTCAAGAGGTTACGCCAGATCATCGAGACATTAGTAGAAGGAATAGCCAAAGTACGAAACCACATACCTGGCTCAAGACCCTTCATATAATTGGACTTAATAGTTGCACCCCAGAGTCCTTTGTCAAATATATCCCTCAACAAACTCTTGGCACATAGTTTCCAATTGAATTCCTTCAGTCTCTTTATACCCCAACCACCCAGGAACTTCGGTCTAGATAAAATATTCCAACTAGTCAGATGTATTTTGTGATCATTCATCCCTCCACCCCACAGAAAATTAAAGGACAGACGCCGCAGCTTAGCATGTACCACAGCAGGAACCCAAAATAAAGTGAACCAATAAAATAGAATTCACATCAATACATACTGAATTAGAACGAGCCTGCCTCCCGGAGTTAACCACCTCGAGGCCCAGGAGTTAAATCTTCTAGAGACCTTACGAAAGAGCCAATTCTAGTCCACAACAAAGAAGGAATCAGGTTTGATAGAGAATCTGAGATACAAAATGCCCTCCTCAATATTTTTCTGAACAAAAGGGAATAACTCAGAGATATAGTCCATAATAGACAGGTCCTCACAATTGCATGAGAAAGAAGACTTAGCAGGATTTATACTCAAACCCATAGCATCACAAAAATCATACAGGAGCTTATGGAACTGTTTCCATTCCAAAATTGTGCCCACCCCAAAAAGAATCACATCGTCGGCAAACAGTAAACGAGTGATGAATTGTGTTCGAGTCACCCGGATGCCAGATATAAGACCACTACCTTGATCTTTATGGATCAGAAGACTGAGTCCTTCCATCGCAAGAATAAAGAGATACGGGGAGAATGGGTACCCTTGACACAACCCCTTGTTTCCCAAGAAAAAAGGTGAAGTAGACCCGTTAACCAACACTGCAAAACTAGCAGAGGAGAAACACACATAGATCCTCTTCACCGTATCATCTGAGAGCCCAATATGAATGAGAACGTAACAGAGAGAATCCCAGTCCACCTAATCATAAGATTTCTTTAAATCCAGCTTCAATATAAAGGCGCACAACTTTTTCATCTTAATAGTATGTAAGCATTCTTGTGCCACCCCCATAGCATCCGTGATTTTACGATTCGAAAAAAATAGAAACTGTTCTACCGAGATGTGCCCACCAAGAACACACTTCAACTTCTCCGCAATAATTTTAGAAATTAATTTGTAATTCAAGTTACACAAGGAGATGGGACTATAATCATTGAAGCCCTCATGTTTTTCAACCTTAGTAATTATAGTAATGTGAGTATGATTTAGAGACAGAGGGATCCAAGCTTCAGTTCGTGATTCTTCAATAGTTGTCCCGACTAAATAACTTGAGAGTATTCAACACTTCATCAGAGGTTACCGATCTTTCGAACACCCTGCAATCAGCTTCAGAGAATAATATTGGGAAATTTCTGATAGTATCAAGTTGTTTAATGAGAGAGGGCTCCTTCTGTTTAGCATAGAGCCCCATAAAATGCTCCACAACAGCCCCTTTCATAGAGAAATCCGCAGAAACTAGGAAGCCCCCATCAACCTGGACATCCCATATGGAATTCATCAACAGCCTATGATCAGCAAAGCGATGAAAAAACTTAATGTTTCGATTGCCCGCCTTAATCCAAATAGCCCATCTTTTCTGGCGCCATTCCTCCTCAAACCCTTCTAGAATCTACTCTTTTATACAAATCAACTCCGTCAAATGTGAATGCTGCTCCTCGGAAATCGACATAACCTCTAGAATTAAAGAAAAAGAGTGGATTTCTTCTTCAATAGCCACCAGCCTCCTCTGATCCTCCGCTTTCTTAATCTTCACCCAGTCATGAACCATCCCAGTGAAAAATTGAAGTTTACGAGGAAAGCCCAATAACGGAGAAGACCCCACCTACAACTTCAGGTCTTCCCAAGACGAGCGAATCTAGTAAAAGTCCTGAATTAAATTTGAACACAAAGACCTTGGGACGAGGCCCAAAATACTATTGTAGCAATACAACTTTATGATCTGAAATACCAACCGCATGTACCCACGAATGAAAAATTTCCACTGAATCGCAAAGATCTTCCACCATTAGAAACTGATCAAGTCATTTACCAATACGTTCTAGGTGATCCACATTGCAGTTGGCATTTGTTGTCAGATGCTAACTTTGACACATCTTCGATCAATCATCGTTGTTGATACAACTTTGACAAGTTTCGACACGACATGAATTCGACAACTTCATCACTTCGACAGGTTTTCGATTTCGATGCAACTCCAACGAGTCTCAACTTCGACATACTGTGACATGCTCCGCACCTTCGACATGTTCAGTGACCTCACAGTTCGCGACATCAACATGCAACGTCGACATGCGACCAACAACTGTCGAACTTCGACAGACTGTCTTTCTATCGTCCAGTCGACTGTAACGGTTAAACAAATGAACCACTCTAACTTCTTCTTCGTAACTGAATGTAACAGGAAAACACCCAAGCGTCTCATATTTCTATATAAGCATGTATAATTATTGTGACATTCATCTTATCTTTATCAATCTAGAACAGTTCGCATTCCTGCATATTGTCTGTATGTATTTGTGTTATTTGTATTGCGTAATCCTGCTTTTTCTCTTTATGTTTATTAAGCTTCCGCCATAACAGAGCCAACTCATTCAGTTGAATTGTTGTCCCCCTCACACTTATTGGACACGATATGGATCATTGGTATCATAGCATACTCAGTTTTTCTTGCTTATGTTCTGCATATACACTTCTCTCGAAGTTACCTAACTTATGCCAATTCAAACTCACTCGCAATCTCAGTAATCCAAGTAGACGCGATCTCCAGATATGACAGAAGAAACAGATGATAGACATGCAGTCGATGAGACAACACATATTATTGAGAAAGTTCTGTATTGACAACGAACTGAAATGTTCTCCCAGTTCAATGAGTTTTTCTTGTGATTTTCTTCGACATCTGGAGGATCCTTGACGAGAACTCACTCTGATAAAATCATCCCCTTCAAAGTGCAAATGAATCTCAACATACTGAATCTTGAAGGAAAGATTGACGCGGAATCCATCGACAATTGGGTGCAACAATTGGAATCCTATTATGCTGTAAATCAACTCTCTGAAGCTGAAAAAGTCACCATTGCATCCTTAAAGATGTCAACCTCTGTGCACTGCTGGTGGGAGAACCTCTCGATAAAGATGGAGAAAAACGGAGACCCCATCGACACATGGGATAAATTCGTTGAACACATCTGGAAGGAAATTTACCCGCTGAAATACCTCGAGCAGCAGTATAAGAAGTGGAAGCAGCTAAGGCAATGGAAATACCAATCAGAATAGAGTTACACCGACGAGTTCTACTGACTCATGGAAAGAATTGGCGTCCAAGAAGAAGAGAAATTGCTTGTTCTAAATACACCAACGGATTGTCTCAGTACATCCAGTAGGAGATGTAATTTTTGACTATCAATATGATTGCGGATGCTTTCCACTACGCCAGCAAACTAGAAACCAAGCAGAAAGGAAAATCACGTTTCACGACAAATCTGACATCAAGAAGACCACCCGATAAGAAAACACCAGCCGACTACGACAAGTCGAGATCTTCTCAGCCGACACCACCAAATCCTGACAATGGTAAGAAGTATTTTCACAAGAGGGAATGTAGGAAACAACCGCCGAATGGGAAATGGTTCGATTACCACCACTCATCTTGGCATGATATGTCTGAATGCAAAGCTCGGAAGACATTCTTGGAAAAAGTGTCGACCTCCGATGCATTCGACACGACATTGGAAGAATCTTATCCAGATTTTAACCTCGATAACTCAAGCAGCCTCGACTATTGTTGACGAGGAGGAATGAGAGCGCCTATTCCATGCATGGATATGGGTCCATAGAAACCCATTACATCTGATCATGGACAACGGGAGCCAAAAGAACTTTGTTTCTGAAGAACTGGTGAAGAAATTAGGTCTTATTACCACTCCGCATCCTCAGCCTTACAACATCGGTTGGATGAAGGATGGACAAGAACTATAGATCACTCGAAAGTGCAAGCTCGCCTACTTCATAAAACCTTGTGAAGATGAAGTACTCTGTGACGTGGCACCACTCTCCATAGCCGACGCCCTGTTTGGGAAATCTTACCTTTGGGATAGACATGGAATTTATCAGTCACATCCTCAGAAGGTGATTGTCAAAATCCGAAATCGATGGTTCAGCATACCAGAGCGTCAACCTACACCAACGGCTGCACTGATATCTGCCAAACATACAGAGAAGCTCATCAATCATGCTTAGAAATTTGTATTAATCATGATCAAGCTGCAACATTCTAAGAAGACTGCAGCAACGAGTCGAGTCACCAACCAATGTAGCTCTCGATAGAAGCAGCAAGTCGATCATATTCTCGATGAGTACTAGAACCTCTTTCAAGCTCCAGACGGAGTACCTCAGCATTTCTAGGTAAAACACTCCATTGAACTTGTTCCTGGTTCTTGTTTGCCTAACACATTTGTTTATAGAAGATCCATTCTCGAAAATGAAGAGATTCGCAGACAAATCCAAGAATTAATCGACAAAGGTCATATCCAACCCAGCTCCTCTCCTTGTGGAAGTCCAGTCGTCCTAGTTCCAAAGAAAGATGAGACTTGGCGCATGTGCATCGAATACAGAGTTCTCAACAAAATATCGACGAAGAATTGGTACCCTCTACCACGGATAGATGATCTTATCGACTATCTGAAAGGTGCTAAATTCTTTACCAAGATCGACGTCAAGTCGGGATACCATTAGATTCCATTCGAGCACTCAGATGTGTGGAAAATTGCTTTCAAGACCAAGGAAGCATTGTTCGAATGGTTAGTCATGCCTTTCGGCTTAACCAACGCACCTGCGACTTTCATGCGACATATGGATAAACTTCTCCAACCTTTCATCAGCAAATGGGTTATTTTCTATCTCAATGACATATTGATTTTCAATCGATCATGGCAAGAACATGTCGGACATCTTCGACAAGTCCTCGACAATATCCAACAACATTGACTCTATTTGAACATGGACAAATGCTCTTTTGCGATGAACAACATCAATATTTGGGGTATGTAATTGACTCTGCAGGCATTCACGTCGATCCAAACAAAGTACAGATCCTCAAAGATTGGCCCATTCCTAGAAGCATTCAAGAAATAAGAAGTTTTCTTGGTTTGGCGAATTTCTATCAATGATTCATACTCAGCTTCAGTCACATAGCCTAGCCCTTGAATCAGTTGACGAAAGGAAATGGGAAAACTGTCTTTCAATGGAAAGAAACACATCAAGCAGCTTTTGAACAGCTCAAACACAGGCTCTGCACTGCACCAGTACTTGTGTTACCTAATTTGCATTATCCCTTTGAGATTGAGATGGATGCATCGAACTATGTCTTGGGCGCAGTAATCACTCAGTCTGGTCACCCAGTATCTTTTCATTCCGATACTTTTAACGACATGGTTAGAAGATACTCGATGTACGAAAAAGAATTGTACGCCATTGTGCAAGCTCTCAAGCAATGGAGGCATTACACCCTTGGCAAGGAAATGATCATTCTTACTGATCACAAGCCTCTACAGTTCGCTCCGACATAATCAAAGTTGCAGACAAACCGACAACTCAAGTGGATTAATTACCTACAACACTTTCAATTGGTGATTAAGTATCGAAAAGGCAAGGCTAATGCCGTTGCAAATTGCCTCAGTCGACCACCCATTACTCTCCTTTTGATAGTTATGAGTATGGAGTGTTACGACACGACCACTTAACAACAATTGTACAAGGATGACAGTGACTTCTCAGCAATATACCGACAGTTACAAACTAACAAGTCGTCGACCTCAGACTCCGACTACTTCCTGAAAGATACCTTTCTATACAAGCTTGGACAGCTTTGCGTACCCAACGGTGAGCAACGACAACAACTCATTTGGGACGCACACTACAGCAAGACCACAGGACACTTTGGAGTATCAAAGACACTTGCTATTCTGCAAAAGTATTTCTTCTGGCCTACACTTAAATCTGACGTCAACAAGTACATTCGATCATGCGTGGTTTGTGCCATTGCTAAGCCACCTAATCGACGACAGGGATTGTACATGCCTCTGCTAGTTCCTAGTCAACCATGGGAATCTATTTCTATGGACTACTTGACGGGTTATCCTACTACCAAACATCAGCATGATGCAATATTAGTAGTATTCGATCGATTTTTCAAGATGGCCATTCTCATACCATGTAAGAAGACCACAACAACGCAATAGACTGCTCAGCTCTTCTTTACACATGTTTGGAAACAATTTGGTTTACCCACAACCATCATTTCCGACCGAGATGCCAGATTCGTCGGCATCTTTTGGAAGACCCTCTGGAAACATCTAGACATGTGACTCTCATTGTCAACAACTTTCCATCCTCAGACCGACAAACAGACAAAAGTTGTGAATCGCTTGGTAGTACAACTACTTCACATGTACAATCACTAGCATTGATGAACATTGGATGATAGTCTTCCATACATACAACACAGCTACAATCGTGCTCAGCACAACTCTTTAGGAAAGAGTCCATTTGAGATCTGTTACGGATTTCAACCCTCAGCGCCTATTGACTTGATCAGCTCCTCGACACAGCTAAACTCCGACACAGACCACAACCAGCGAGAAGTTGATAAAGCAGTCAAGTTTCGAGAACAGACTTGCGACATTTAGTGACAAGCACATGATATGTTGCACAAAGCAAATGAGAAAGCTAAGGCCCAACACGACAAGCATCGCATTCCTCATACATTTCACATTGTTGATAAGTTCTGGCTACATCTTAAGAAGGAGTGTTTCATGGGTCCTTTCAAGAAGTTAAAACATTTGCGATATGGTCCATACAGTATTCTTCGACAGATTGGCAAGAACGCTTTCCAGCTCGACATTCCTATTTGCCTGGGTCTGCATCCAGTGTTTAATGTGGATCTACTTCGACCATACCATGTGCCCTTGTTGGAACAGAATAACTTCTCAACAACAGATCCCATAGACATCAATCCAGATATTCAGGAGCTGCTTCCTCGTGACACCATTGTGGGACGATGGGTATGCCTTACGAGGACGAACACAATTCCCTTGTTTCAGGTTGCCAAATCTAGCCAAATCCCATCTCAAGGAAAGTGGTACTCTACTACTGAAGTGATCGACAAGTTTCCTCACCTTCGCGAGCAAACAATGGGGTCCATTGTTTCTTAAGGAAGGAGGTCTGATCCACATCGCAGTTGACATTTGTTGTCGGATGCTAACTTCGATACATCTTCGATCAATCATCGTTGTTGATACAACTTCGACAATTTTCGACTCGACATGACTTCAACAACTTCAACACTTTAACAGTTTTTTTATTTCGACACAACTCCGACGAGTCTCGACTTAGACATACTGCAACATGTTCTGCACCTTTGACATGTTCAGTGACCTCATAGTTCACGACATCGGCATGCAACGTTGACATGCGACCAACGACTCTCGAACTTCGACAAACTGTGTTTCTGTCTTCTAGTCGATTGTAATGGTTAAACAGTTGAATCGCTCTAAATTCTTCTTTGTAACTAAACGTAGCGGGAAGGCACCCAAGCATCTCATATTTCTATATAAGCATATATAATTATTGTAACATACATCTTATCTTGATCAATCTAGAATAGTTCGCATTCCTGCATATTCTCTGTATGTATTTGTGTTATCTATATTGCATAATCCTGCTTTTGCTCATTATGTTTATTAAGCTTCTGCCATAACAGATCCGCCTCATTCAGTTGAATTGTTGTCCGCCTCATACTTACTAGACATGATACGGATCACCGAGCCACAACGCCCATTGGACCATGTCGGATATAGCATATGAGGAACAACATCCACCAACTTTGCCTCCTCAAACAAACCCAGGAAGAAACCGACCAAAGGATCCACCAATTTTCTCGCCCCCCAAATCTCATCAATGCTCAACGTCAGATTAAGGTCACCTGCCAAAATGAGGGAAGGATCATTAAGGATACTCGAAGCCAAAACCTTCTCCCAGAACTCTCTACACAAACTGTAGGGTCCATTAACATTCAGGATCCCGATTCTTCTCCCAAAATCATTGAAATAACCCTCCATTAGAACACCCTCACATGAAACAAAAGATTTGAAATCCGCCACCAATCGGTCCCAAGCCACCAGAGTACAACTCGAAAGAACACAAGCATCAAGTGCAAAGAGATGCCATACTCACCATAGTCTCTTGTAACAGGATCATAGCAGGGAGAACTACCTCAATAAAATGTTTGAGAGCATCTCGCTTGGGGCCCCTACCCATCCCACGAACATTAAAAGAAATAAGGTTCATCAGGGAACCCGGCCATGGGCTGCTACTTCTCTAAGAGCCCGCAGGGAAAAGGACTGACACAGTCCTTTATCAAATAAGGATGACACAACAGGATTGATAAGACCTGGTTCGAGGATCCCGATGAGACCCCCCCCCCTTACGAGTAGTCTCATTTTTCTTCTTTTGAGCCTTACGGACAGTCACATTGCCCCGACATATAGAGGAAATCGGGCATACATCAGGGTTATCGCCGACATGGGTAGTGAAAGTTTGTAACGGAGTAATATCATGTGACTCAGGGATGGACGAGGGAGAGAGAAATACCCATGATGACGGTCTCCAAACCAACCAGCAGCTGATTATCAGAAGATCTCAGTGTGGACGAACCCAAAGGGCACACATCTGGGGGAGTGTCGGAAGTTGAAACAAAACCAAGGCAAGACTCACGAGACACCAGTTCCCTCATAGGTCCACCAATACTAGAAGCAGGTGAAGATACCTCCACAGTATCAGTAGTCATAGAATTATCCCTCGAGTCCCCCAAATCACCCAAACTACCCGACCCCAAAGATAGAGCATTCCAAATTTCCTCAGAAGAAATAAATTTAGTCAAAACAGGTAAGGAGCGAGAAAAATTACCCACAAGAGATAGAGACGAAGTACAGCCTAGCGAAAGGGATTCCCAAACCCCTTTGTCCAGATCCACAGCCGCGTCCACGCCGACAGCCATCGGGGCCACACTATCAGAACTATGACCACGGTTAGCTTTGGAATGACCCACTTGATGGCATCTGTGGCAGTGAAAAGGAACCCTCCAATAATCAAGTTGTTGAATGAAGGAGCCACCTTCCCAGACCACCTCTAGTTCACCAGGAAACCCCTCGGAGCAATCCAACTCAACCATCAGATGTGGAGAGCGCTGCTAAGGCCCCATAATCTGCTCCTCTTCCATTAAAATAAAACAACCAAACGAATTGGCAACTACCATGAACCCCCCAATGTTCCAATAGTGGAGAGGAAAACCGAGGAGAATGGTCGAAAGATGATGCTTGTTCAAGTTCTCCATCCGCGGGTGGAAACCACTATGTCACCTACTCAAAACTAGAGAACCAATACCATAGACCCAGAAACGATTCTCAATATTTGCACGGTCATCTTCGGAGAGAAACTGGAACATAAGCCATCCATTTTCCAACATCAATAGCCAAGGCATATTGGAGATGAAGGGTTTCCAACGGCTCCGAATCCAGGCTAAATACCAAACCTAAACAGTCTAATATATTCAAACCAGCTAACCAATGCCCGCTGACTTAATTCCAGAACCATATCCATGGTAATGTCTTTTCCCAGCACATAGAGTAGGAGGCCCTTTTTTCCCCGTTCAAAATGAAGTGTTGGATTAGAAGAATGATTGCCTGAGACCCTAGAGTGGCCGGAACCCTTCTGCTTGGGTAAATCCCCAGTGTCCTTTCCCCCCGACTCCGAACAGATACCCCCCGCAGATTCCTTCGCAACCACCAAGGGACCAGGATCAAAGGATACAAAGACCTTGGGGTTTGATAGAATACCCTTTGTTGTCGTAGGCCGACCAGCCAAAAGCCCCACCATACCAGACAAACCAAAAACCGAGGGATGGTCTGACACTGACATACTCAGCAAGGATGAAAGAACCCCAACATATGGACACAGGCCTGATAAAACTTCGCCCCCAAAACCGGAATCACCGTGAACAGAAGAAGGCAGTGAAAAAAAAACAACAAAAAAAACCATCACCAGGTCACCCCCAACACGTGAAACTGACCTAAGACACACCAAAACCAGAAAAAATGCATAAAATATTCCCACTTGTTTTACTTGGTTGGTAGTAGGTTCAACATGGCTAGTTGAATGGACTCGAGGGTCCTCTAGGGAGGACAAAGCATAAAGAAAATTGAAACCCAATTTAGGATGGTACAGATATGACCACCCACCAACCAACCAATAGAGAAACAATGCCCCTCTACCTGAGCAAGAAAACCAGGCTACACCAATGGAAATGGGTAATAAGCCCGCATGTAGCCAAACCTGCTACATAGCATCAGACCACCTAGGCAGGAAACTGCCATCGAAATCTATGGTTACGCTCGGTATCCTGGGACAATGCATTAGAAAATATGCCAATACAATGTTTTACCAACATGCCGAAGATTTAATGGGCTTATAACATAACAGGCACTTAAGAAGCATGGAATTTACCACTTTTTATTGGCACATACTTAAATTAAATTAAATTCCAACTCAATACCCGCTCAACAAGTTCGGATTTTTTTTACTTTTTATGGACATGTTATGACTTTTTACGGACCCGAAAGGTAATTAAGATCCTTTTAATAAAAATAATGCATTCAAAATCTTATTGGTGATGTCACTCCCTCAAGAACATGTTGTGGCTTTTAACCACCGATATCCATGATAAATCTAAGCCCTTAAAACTTTTATTTATTTATTTATTTATTTATTTTGGGTTTTAATTCTTACCTTATTTTCGCTCCTTCATGCATGCACTAGTGACCCTATGCTTCTTTCATGAGCTTCTCGGCTCCTTAATGGAAGCTGCAACTCACAATATTCTCCAGGGATTTATGCTTTTGTACAAGGCTTGGCTCACCTTCCTTCCTATGTGTGTGGAGATACCTCTACAGTTCTCTTATGAATCCTGCAACTCACTTCAACTAATGGAGAAACACTCAACACCAGTAACTTGCTCTGATACCAATCTGTTGGATAGGAAGGGGATCTCATACACCCAAAAAAAAAACTGAAATCAAAATATAGAGCACACACACAACTACAACTGATATAAATATGCAATAGGAGCTTTCAAGCTCTTCTCCATTAACACACACAAAATATCTCTTTTGCTATGTTCTACACCTACATATATAAGCAAACTCTAAACTAGTTCAGACAGCTTCCCACATTAACTAAACTATCTAATTGTATTTAAAACTATCGCTTCTAATGTTAGAGCTTGTACATCAGTGACACATTGACTTGTTTACGTATGTCGTATGTCATAGGGAGAAATTAATCCTTTTTACATGCATGTTAATTCTAATTTAAAGATTAATCTATTTAGAGTGTTTATACCAACCTCCTTGAAAGTTTGCAAGAAGAGAATAAGAGGCAACATTGGAATATGGTAATTGGACACTTGGCAGCAGTGCATGAAACTACGATAGCAACGTGTTCATCATGAATTCAAATCATGTCCTCATAGCCACCATCATGGGTTCACTACACCATGTGAGCCAAGTGGATTTGAAAATGATTCAATTGACGCATTGGATGTGTTATATATTATTATAATAAAATATAAAAATCCTCTTGTCAAGTTACTCTTAGCAATACATAGTCCCACAACATATGATTTTTCTCCATCATGCATCTTCTTTTGATACTCAATGTAGAGATCGATCACCTTTTCAGGGAATCCATTTTTAAAATGAATGGTCTCCTTCACCCATGACCTTCCTAAAAGTAATTCACACTAGGAAATAGATTCATTTATATTAAACTTGGCATTTCCCGCTTAGGTCATTTAACTCTGGATGGGACATGCTTACCCTCAACCTAGATTTCCTGAAAAATTAGTGTAGATAACATATGACACTCACGTCCGATACACTTAGCTTTCAATATACCTATGTTATGTTAATTTTTGAGCATTAATTCAACATACTCTAGGATATTTACTGAGAGAATAAAATGTACAACATATCAAGTATAACAATGCATATCAATCACACCAAGCAATCACATGAGACAATAGACACACAAAGTTTCACTGGGGAAAACCATAAAGGTGAAAAACCCCACAACTTCCTCAGAGATAGAAAGAGAAATGATACAACCAAAGTACAAGAGATAGTCTTCTACTAGCAGCTACTCCTCCTCCTCAAT
The DNA here is from genome assembly GCA_027924585.1 of Larix kaempferi. NCBI lineage: Eukaryota > Viridiplantae > Streptophyta > Pinopsida > Pinales > Pinaceae > Larix > Larix kaempferi. The sequence continues at coordinate 11,008,981 of BSBM01000301.1, forward strand.
TAGTGTGCCACTTTTTGAGTGATGTAGGAGTGAATAATGAGATGATCAAATAGAGATATCCCGATCTCTATTTATTCTTGTCTTGTCCTTCCTAATAAACTAATAGGGATGACTTGTCTAACTCAGTCTAATAACCCATGGTTATATTAATTCGGGCCAACCCCACACTTGGTTGTCTAATAACCCATCACAGCAAGTTACGACACTTGCGACACTTGCCAATACAAATGACAACACTTACTTATAGAGGAATAATAACATCTCTAAAGGAGTACAATATACATGGGTGAAATACATTCTGATGTTACATATACATCAACATTCCCTCTTAACTAGGAAGGTATTTATCGACACAGATCTATTAGCACAAGTCTTCTTCTCTAGATCATCATCAACGAAACATCCTCCTCAAATCATCGTCATAGTCACTGCTGCTGCTATCTCAATCAATCTCCAATCTACTCATCATAGGAAGTTCTACAAAGCCAGTCCTTTTTCATACTGTATGTAGGCCCACCACCTGTAGGTCTTCATCATCATTGGCCATATTGTGGAATCCTCAGGACTGATTATGTGCATCAACAAAACCTCGAAAGAGAATCCCAGGCATTTTACGAGCACACAGTTCAACCTATCGGATCTCCTTGGATCTTTTACATGTGACTGTCACAAAACCTTAAAAGAGTGTCTTGCCTAGCAAGATCTCTAAAGAGCATCTGATGCCTTTTACATGTCTAGCACAACTTGTCTGGATCTTCAGGACTTATTACATGTCACCCCTACCACAAAACCTTAAAAGAGTTTCTTTCCAAGCAAGATCTCTAAAGAGCATCTGAGGCCTTTTACGTGACTAGCACAACCTGTCCAGATCTTTAGGACTTATTACATGTGGTCCCCACAAAACCTTAAAAGAGTGTCTTTCCAAGCAAGATCCCTAAAGAGCATCTGAGGCCTTTTATGTGACTAGCACAACCTGTCCAGATCTCCAGGACGTATTACATGTGGTCTAGCAAAACCTTAAAAGAGTGTCTTGCCAATCAAGATCTCTAAAGAGCATCTAAGGCCTTTTACATGACTAGCACAACCTGTCCAGATCTCCAGGACTTATTACATGCTACCCTTGCACAACCTGTCCACGACCACAGAGTATCAACCTGATACTTGTAAGTTTTAAACCTTAACAGTGAAGTACAAACTTATATGATTCTTAAGCATTAACAGAAAATACACAATGGCACACACATTACACATAGATTTTCACCTGGAAACCCTTAATCGGGAAAAAACCAGCAAAACTTAGAGCCGCATAGCTCCTTTTTCATTATATGTTTTATTTTAACCATGTACAATACAATAAATGGTATTCCGCAGCATCTAAAACCCTAATTCGTTTACCCGAAATTAGGTTACAACCCTAATCCCTTTTACCGGGATTAGATAGAGTACAATGGGTCAAAAATTGCGACCATGTGAAGAGATATAACATACCCAACAATACTCACCATACATCGTCCTGATGTAAATGATCATCCTGATCATCATCACTACATCGTCCTGATGCATGTCATCTGGAGCATCGTCATGATACTCATCACATATGATCATCCTGATCATTGTCACTGCATCATCCTGATGCATGTCATCTGGAGCAACATCTTGAAGCTCGTCATCTCTGATCATCCTGATGATACAATGCATCCACCTTATGCATGCCAAGTATCTACCTAATACATATCATCATACATGATCTACCTGATCATACAATGTATTCACCTGATACATATACAGATACATGATCCACCTGATCATATAATGTATCCACCTGATATATATCAACATACATGATCTACCTGATCATACAACGTATCCACCTGATACATATACAAATACATGGTCCAAGCATCCAACATGATGCATATACATATACATGATCCAACTGATCATAACAAGCATCAAACATGATGCATTGACATATACATGATCCAACTGATCAAAGCATCCAACGGATGCATATACAGAGTAGTAACTGGAGCATCGTCCTGATGCTCACCATCCAGCGCTTACATCCATAGCCATGGGAAGGATCCTCCTCTCACCATGCTTGGAATGGCTCTTGCAAATGTGTCCATCACTTCTTCCTCGAAGTGTCTCCAATTTGAAGAACACCAAGCCTCTCTCTAAAGTACTCAAACTTCACTCTGGCTAGTGGTTTCGCCAAGACATCTGCAACCTACTCATCCGTCGCAACATACAGGAGATTCACTGCTCCTCTCTGCACCATATCCATGATATAGTGATATTTGATCTCAATGTGCTTCAACCTGTCAAGGAACACCAGGTTCTCAGACAGCTTCACACAACTCTGGTTGTCACAAAAGATACCAGTAGCTTCCGGGGCCATACTGCCTCACAACTAGCCGAACATGCTACAACATACTCTGCCTCGGCTATACTCAGTGCTATGCAGAACTGCTTCCTGCTAAACCAAGAGATCACACCTGATCCCATACTGAAGCAGCACCCAGATGTGCTCTTCCTATTTGCAGCACTTCCTGCCCAATCCGAATCAACATAACCATGCATGTTAAACTTTTGATTTGCATCATACTTGAGACCATAATCAATTGTACCCTTCAGGTACCTCAGAATATGCTTTACAGCAACCAGGTGAACATCTCTGGGATCCGTCAAGAACTGGCTCAATGTGTTCACTGCAAAGAAAATATATAGTCTAGTGTCCGTCAGGTACATCAAGGACCCAATCATTTGACGATACACAGTGACATCAACCGGATCATATGAAGCATCACACAGAAGCTTCAGGTTCGATGCCATAGGTGTGGCCATGGCCTTGCAGTCCATCATCCCGAACCTCTTCAGGATCTCTACTGCATACTTCTCTTGTCCAAGGAAGATTCCATCTGCACTCTTCCACACCTACATGCCTAGGAAATAGTGCATCATCCCCAAGTCCTTCATCTCAAACTCGGCAGCAAGCTTCCTCTTGGTATAGGCAATCAATCCATCCTCTCCTATTACAAACAAGTCATCCACATACAAAAGTAGTATCACAGGATTTCCTTCCTGAACCTTGTAGTAAAGGTTGGAATCTGCTTTACTCTTGGTAAAGCCCAAACTAGATAGAAAGCTATCTATCCTCCCATACCAAGTTCTAAGAGTTTTCTTCAAGCCATACAAGGCTTTCTTCAACCTGCACACATATGACTCCCTTTCATGTGTCTCAAAACCAAGTGGCTGCTCCACATACACTTCCTCTTCGACTACACCATTCAAGAAAGTTGTCTTGACATCCATCTGGTGTATCTTCCATTTCATCACTGCATCCAGGGAAAACACCTATCTGATGGAGGTGTACCTGGCTACAAGAGAAAAAAAAATTTCATAGTCTATCCCTTCTTTCTGGGAGAAGCCACGGGCTACAAATCTCGCTTTGTATTTTTCTATGTTGCCATCTATAGCATGCTTTATCTTGTAGATCCATTTGGAAGTCACAATCAACTTCCCTTCAGGTCTTGGGACTACATCCCAAACATCATTCTTCATGATCGACTGGTATTCCTCGACCATGGCATCCTTCCATTCTCGATTGGTATTCCTCGACCATGGCATCCTTCCATTCTTTCTTTTCTGCTGCTTCTTCATAACTGGAAGGTTCTTTGTTCATAATATCATAGAGTAGGGAAACATAACTGGTATGTGATCTAGTCCTTTTCCTTTCTCTCTATTCTTCTTGTGGAATGCCATATCTTTCTCCATCTTGAATGATCTCTCTATCCCATTCAGGTTTCCTCTTGTGAGAGTTATTCTCACGAGGTGGATCTACAAGTCTTTGTGGATCTTCAACTTCACGATCTGCTTCTGGAATTGCTTCATTCATGGTGGTGTCTTGAAATCTATTTTCCTTTGGTTCTTCATGATCTTCAACAGGTGCCTTCTTTGATTTGATGTAAGCTGAGTCCTCATCAAATGTTACATCCCTACTGACATCAATCTTCTTGAACCCTAGAAAGTATATTCTGTAAGCCTTCGAGCTTTCACTGTACCCCAAAAGGATACCCTTCTTTCCTGAAGGATCTAGCTTTGTCCTCTTTTCCTTTGGAACATGTGTATATACTGGAAAACCAAATATTCTGAGATGGCTGACTTCAGGTTTCTTACCAGAGAATACCTCTTCTGGTTTCTTGTTGTCCAATATCTTGTGAGGTGTTCTGTTCTACACATATATAGTTGTCCTAGCTTCTTATGCCCAAAGATGCATAGGTAGATCCTGGTCATGCAGCATTGCCCGTGCTACTTCCATGATTTTTCTATTTTTTCTTTCTACAACTCCATTTTGTTGTGGATTGTAGGGAGCAGTCAACTCCCTCTTAATCCCTGAATCACTGCATAGCTTCTTGAAATCACCTGAAGTGAATTCTCCACCATTTTCGGATCTGAAGGTCTTGATCTTCTTATCAGTTTGATTTTCCATCAAGGCTTTGAATTCCTTGAACTTATCAAACACTTCATCTTTGTTCTTGAAGAAATAAACCCAAGTCTTCTTAGAGAAATCATCAATGAAAGAGACATAGTATAGATACCTACTTAGAGAACTAGATGAAATTGGGCCGCATACATCAGAGTGGATAATCTCCAAGATGCCTTTTGCTTTGCTTTCACTGCTTGGAAATGCCTTCTTAATGTTCTTTCCTTTTGCACATCCTTTGCGAACACCTTCATGTTTTGTCTTGATTTCAGGAAGATCTTCTACAGCTTTGCTTTCAATTGGTAGTGCTCTATAGTGCACATGTGCAAGCCTTCTATGCCAAAGTTCACTTGGATCCATGGATTCATGTACCATGGCATGTTCAGGTTGTCCATTTAATTTGTACAATCCTCCCTCTTGCTCTTCAATCACTACTGCATCATCTATAGTTTTACCCTTTGTCCACATTAGGACTTGGCCATCTACAAATGCAACCCTCATGCCTTTGGCATCCAATGAAGATATGGAGAGTAGGTTCTTCTTGAGCCCAGGTACATATAGAACATCTTTCATCTTCAAAGACTTCCCAGAGTCTAGGTTGTAGGAGGCTTCACCACTTCCTTTGATAGGATATTGATAGTCATCCTCAAGTTTCACCTTATGGGGTGACTCATGTTCAGATAGATTTGCAAAATATTCTTTAATCCCAGTCATGTGTTTGGAAGCCCCACTATCAATAAGCCAATCATTACATCCATGAGAGATAGTACCTGTGAGAGCAGAAATTAGAACATATTCATCTTCACTAGATGAGTCATCACTTTCTGCTTAGCCTTCTTCTTGGGAGTTTCATCATCCTCAGCATCATGATCATGATATATCTTCTTGTTTCTCGTCTTCTTGTTTTTGTTGAATCCCTTTTTGTTCTGGGGACAATCTGCAACAAACTGTCCCTTCTCATTACATGTGAAGCATCTCAGATCCTTCTTACCCTTTTGAAAAGGTTTCTTGTGATGAGAGTGCTCCTTCTTGGGCTTGCTTCTTTTGGTGTGACCTATGAGAGCTTGATATTCACTTCCCATATTTTCTTCTCAGGCTACAAGTCTAGCCTCTTCTTGTGAACATTTTTGCCACAGTGTACTAAAGGAGATCAACTTCCTTCTTGCACATATTCCTTGAATGAAGGAATCCCATGACCTAGGTAGGCCATTCAAAGTGGTCATGAAAACTTCACCATTATCCACCACTTCATCCATATCTTCAAGTTGTTCCTTGATCTGAGTGACCTTAGAGAAATAAGATTGAATGGTCTCTCCATTCTGAAGCTTTACCTCTTTCAATTGGTTCCACAGAGTCATCTTCCGATTTATTTTCTTTCCTTCAAATAGCTTGGTCAGGGAATCAAACATCTCCTTGGGTGTCTTCAGAGATGACACATGTGGTATGATATGGTCTTTGATAGAATCAACAATGATCCTCTTTGCCTTGACCAAGATTTTCTTATGTAAGGCCTTAGACTCTTCTCCCTCTGGGACAGGGACCTCTTCACTTATGTAAGTGTCTAATTCATTTTCTTCTAGGATTAACCCAATCCTATACTTCCATGCTCAGAAGTTATCAACCCCTTCAAGCTTATCCTAAATCTTGGTGTGGTGAGACATCTTAAAGAGTACTTCAAATGGAAATAGAAAAGATTTAGGTCTTACCACTTGATTTGCAGAAATCTGGATCTGGTGTCGGATTAGGGTTTTTCAAAGAAACCCTGAAAATTCAAAATGTGAATTTCAACTTTCTGAAAAAATAGAAAGATGTGCCTTGATGAGATGATCAGCCTGGTATATTTAGAATTTGAAATCTGCAAAGTTTTACCCTTCAGAAATGCCTTTTAGTCTTCCCGGATTCACTAGGGAGGACCCTGAATTAGGGTTTGAGTTTCCCGGAGCTTCACCCAACCACAAATCTCGATCCAAAGCTCTAAACTTCGATTTTTTCAATGAGCTTCCAGCTATGTCCTTATATTTCAAAAATTCCTATTTTTGTGGAAACCCTAATGTTTAGGGCCAAAAATGAAAGTGCCCAGAATTGAATTCTGATTGGATAGAAAGATTCTCCTTGATGAGTAGACTCAATCTACCTTGCTGCTTTTCCAAAATCTATGGAGAGAAACCCAATAAACAAGAAACCCTAGTTTCCACCACTGCACAATGTCTTCTTCTCAGGGAAGCTCTGATACCATGTTAATTTTTGAGCATTAATTCAACATACTCTAGGATCTTTACTGAGAGAATAACATGTATAGCATATCAAGTATAACAATGCATATCAATCACATGAGACAATAGACACATAGAGTTTCACTGGGGAAAACCATAAAGGTGAAAAACCCCACAACTTCCTCAGAGATAGAAAGAGCAATGATACAACCAAAGTACAAGAGATGGTCTTCTACTAGCAACTACTCCTCCTCCTCAATTAGTGCACCACTTTCTCAGTGATGTAGGAGTGAATAATGAGATGATCAAATAGAGATCTCGCAATCTCTATTTATACTTGTCCTATCATGCGCAATAAACTAATAGAGCCGACTTGTCTAACTCGGTCTAATAACCCATGGTTACATTAATCCGGGTCGACCCCACACTTGGTGGTCTAATATCCCATCACAGCAAGTTACGACACTTGCGACACTTGTCAATACAAATGACGACACTTCCTTATAGAGGAATAATAACATCTCTAAAGGAGTACAATATACATGGGTGAAATACATTCTGAAGTTACATATACATCAACATGTTATCACATATCAGACACACATGCATCCCTAAGTTGTTCTTCAAGCACATCATACTTATGTGTGCTCCACTCTCGTATTCCTCAACCTATTCAACATTGTTTAAGAGATATAGATAGATAGCATTATTGAGATTTTTTGCTTCCCTTTTCATCAATATATCTTCTCACAACTTCATCTTATATTATTTTAGTGTACTTTATATTTTTCCTTTCAAAGGCTTCTAGAAAATGAGTCTTCTCCTCAGGTTGGGAGCTCTGACCTAAATGCTTTTGCTTGCACCAATAATTGAGGTGTGCAAGCCTTCATACATGTTGTGGCATATATGGTCTGATCAGTGAGACGACCCCTTTTAAAATAGAAAGTGGGGGGGCAGAGGATCTTAAAAGAGATGATAAATATAGATCCACAATTTAAACATAAACTACCATCCTTCAATTCTTCTCCATTCACAACCTAGTTGGATTTGTGAAATTATAAAAGAACCAATTACGTGTTGGAAGTGGTTAGTTACATCACCGCCAAAAAGATTGAAAGGGAAACAATGCCCAGATTTAGTTTATTTTATTTTTGGAAAATCGTCATCAAATCCAGAATTTAATGAAGACATGAACTGACACATATTTTTTGACTGTTCAAATCTTTGAATAGGCCTCCACTTCCAAACCTATTTAAATATCAAATTTGAAGGGACATTCACAAGCTCTATTGCATTCTATCAAATTTTGAAGAGGCATTTACAGTATGTATTTCAACTCTTCAAGAATTTAAATGAACATAGTATTTACTTCTACAAAGACAATTTTGTAACAAAGGGTCAATTAGAATTTATTGACCAATTATATTGAAACACTATAAATATCCATCCATGTAATCTTGATTTCATAGAGTGAAATACAAATTATTAGTTGAAGTTAATAACTAAGTTTTTAATCTGTATTTTATTTTATGCTCTGTTTTTTTAATGATTTTGTAAACTCACTGTGGAATGTTTAGTTTTGTTGTAGCAAGTTAGATTTCAAAGTTTATTTTTTAGTATAAATGTGTTAAATTATTTTAAGTGTTGAAACAGTGTATCAGTCTCAGTTTTATGAATGTAGGGGTCATCAAAACAGAGTTAAATTACTTGCTGAAACAGTTTCCTATAGAATACAGAATTGTTGAAACGGTTTCGTGTAGAATATAGTTTGTTGAAACAGTTGCAAAACTTTATTTTCTTGTTGAAATTCATCATGTAGGTGAAAATATTTAAGTTTTAATGATTAGTGTGTGTTGCTATGACCGAGAGAAACACTCCAATGTCTTCTCTTAGTGGTATCAGATCGTGGTTGTTCTCTTTCTCTCATTTTTTGTTTACAATAATTTGGAATTTGATTTGTGATGGATACTAACGACAGTGCAATGCAACCACAAATTCTTGCATTGACTAAGAGAAACTATGATACATGATTTATTAAAATTAGAACCATCCTTCGTGCTTAGGATCTTTGGGAATTCATTACGAGTGGATACCCAAAGCCAGCTGATCAAGATGCTAAATTGACTGTGTCAAATGTTGAGCGTGTTTTGTTGAAAGAAAATAGGAAGAAGGACAACAAAGCTCTTGGCCTTATTTAGAAAGGCCTAAGTGAATCTATATGTCCGAAGATATCAAGTATTGAGTCTTCAAATAAAGCTTGGAACACTCTTGAAGGGATTTTGAGAATCTGAAGATGAAGGACTATGAGACCGTTGATAATTTCATGACTCAATTCATGAACATTATGAATCAGTTGAGACAGTATGGTGAATACCTCTCAGACCAGCGTGTAATTGAGAAATTGTTGAGATGCGTTCCAAAGAATTTTGAATCTATTGTTGTTCTCATCGAAGAGTTTAAAGTTCTCAGTGAAATGTGCATTGATGAGTTGACTGTTTCTTTGATTGCTCATGAATCAAGAATGAATAGGTATGATGATATTCCATTCGAGAATGCTTTCAAACCACAATTGTATGTTACTAGAGGCAGAGGAAGAGGAAAGTCTAGTAGCAAAGGAAGAGGAGGTCGAACTGTTAATTATAGTGACCGCATAAATGACTCAGAATTTGAGGAAAAATATCAGCAGAATACTCCTAGTGTAAGGGGGAGTAGCAGTAGAACATGGAATCCAAGAAATCAAAGGTATAATAGATCTAAATTCAAATGTTTTTATTACAAAAAATTTGGGCATTATGCTAACAAGTGTTGGAAGAAGCAAGCAGATACTAGAAAGTTGTCTACACACATTACAGAGGAGCCTTAAAATGAGGAGAATCCTATGTTTTTGACTTGCAATGTCACCCAGGAAAGTTCAAATGATGTATGGTTTTTGGACATCACATGCAACAACCACATGACTCGAAATAAAGAGTTGTTTTCAAGTCTAGATACAAGCATTCAGTTTGAAGTAAAGTTAGGTAATGATAGTAAGGTAAAATTTACTGGTAAAGGTGTGATTGTTATACATGTCAAGAATGGTGAAAGAAGAATAATTCATAATGTTTATTATGTTCCCGATTTAATGTGTAATTTATTAATTTTTGGACAATTGTTAAAGAAAGAGTACTGAGTGTTCTTCAAGAACAAGTTATGTACTATCTATGACAAGTATCCAAGTAAGCAGTTGATTGACATAGTAGATATGACAAAGAATATAATGTTTCCGCTAATTATGAGGAATTATTTGACTAACTCTTTGAATGCTTATAAAATTAAGAGTTTAGATCAATCATGGTTGTGGCATTTGAGATATGGCCATTTACATTTTGGTGTCTTATATTTTCTATAGAAGAAGCAGATGGTGAAAGGGTTTTCTAGTATTCAGCAACCAGGAAGCTCGTGTGAGAGCTGCATATTAGGAAAGCATCATAGAGAGAAATTCGTCTATGGAGTCTCATATAGAGAAAAAGCACCATTGGATCTGGTACACATAGATTTGTGTGGACCAATGCAAACCCCTTCTTTGACTGGTAATGTTTATTTTATGACTTTTATTGATGAATTCAGTTGTAAAACTTGATTGTATTTGCTAAAATAGAAATATCAATCTTTTGACGTGTTTACGAGTTTTAAAGCTATGGTTGAAAATGAGAGTGGTAGATTTATTAAAGTCTCGAGATCAAGAGAGGAGGTGAGTATATGTTAAATTATTTTGTGTAATTTTGTCAATATCATGGAATTAAAAGACAATTTTTTGCTCGCTACACTCCACAACAAAATGGAGTGGCAGAAAGAAAAAACCAAACCATTATGAACATGGCTCGAAGTATGTTGAAGGAGAAGCATCTTTCAGATGAATATTGGGGAGACGTTGTTACTTGCTCTGTGTATATTCTGAACATAATCCCAACTAAAAGCGTGGAGGATCAAGTTCCCCAAGAAGCATGGAGTGGTAAGAGTAGCATCATATCTCATTTGAGGATTTTTGGGTGTGTAGCTTATGCACATGTACCTAAAGAGATGAGGATAAATTAGGATGACACAAGTGATAAGTATATCTTTGTTGGATACAGTGAAGAGTCTAAGCATATAGAATCTATAATCCCATCACCAAGAAGTATGTTTCCAGTAGATATGTGGTATTTAAGGAAGATAAAGCATTGGATGGAAACATAGATAAATTGGTTGCAGAGGACGTTGTTACACCTCACACAAGAGATGAAGGAGATGAGTAGGGCGTACAAGATGGAAAGTTAACTCCACATATGCCTACAACAATAGCAAGAAAACCAGTCAAAACACCAAGAACTCAAGAGTGTGGTGAACCATTGTTATCGGATAATCCACTCGAGCAGACATCAGCCAGATCTCCCTAGCTCAAAGTGAGTCTAGAACAAATAGAACAGACTACTAATGCATTTCCTAGATCTACTTAAGGATCAAGTACTAGATGTCTTACCTTTTCACTACGCGATCCTTTCTCATGAATGTTGGTCCATGTCCCACGGTCGTCAAATCCAAGCTGCAAGACCTGTCAAGACAAGAAACAAGAGAAACCAGTAAAAGACATCTATACAATAAGCGATCTAAGTAAACAGTTAAGAAGGTAAACTACTCAATATCATTGCACACATGAACAACATTGGTGGAAAGCATTTGTATTACTGCAAATACAGGAGTACATGATAGAGATATAGAACCACAACTAAGGCTTAACGCTATAGCCCTTCTCCGACAAAGACAATTGCCATAGCCTTCCAAGGAAGTATGAGTTCTCCAATAGGTGAGTGGAGGAGTTCTAAGAGTAATTTCACTAGCATGTAGATACCATAGTCTTCCTCCCTTTGGGATGGGAGTGAGATTCATTTATATAGGACTAAATGGATAGGGTATGGATAGGATAGGTTGAGAGATGGTAGGAGAGGCTTAAGGGATCTTTCCAAAGGTCTAGGAACCGAGTGCCAGCTCTTCCAAGAGGTCAGGGATAGGGTCCCAAGTCAGCAAGCTTCGAGATGGACCTGGAAGAAGCTATTTTTGCCACTTAACTGACTTTGTCGCACCCTGTAATGGAGCAAGGTGCGATGTCGCATGTTGCTAGTGTGCAACCTGCGATGACCCTTCAAAACTGAGCATAATTGGGTACAAATCCTCCTAGAATGATTACTTAGTCTAGGTATCTTCAGGGGTGTATACACTGAATCTTATGATGAGTAGATTTTGGGTGTAACAGAATGCCCCCCAAAGCATGAAGTTGTTGAAGATAGATAGGTGAAGTTCTTTGATAGAAGTAATGGCAATAGACTCGTCGGACGAAGGACACTATTGCAATACAACTGACTCTGAAATGACAATCTCATTTGAAGTACAACATGGATGCTGACCAATACATTGAAGATCCATGGTAGTAATGACCAACTGAACACAATCATGGCTACTAGACACAAGCGTAGATCCATGATGAGATGATAACACAGCCATGACCAATACAAAAGTCGATCCGTGTGATATAACTCAATACAAACTCCATCTCAACCTGGGTAAAACATGACTCCCCAAGGTCTTCAAGATGAACCTGCAATGATACGAATATATCCATGTGATTACAAATGTCTTGACGTCGAACATGGTAGAAACCACTTGATTACCGGCCATTAATGTAAACCATTAACAAGTGAGAGGGAGATCACCATTGATGTCAATGATTCCCAAGGTATCACAGTACATATCGTCAAGCGTGAATAAATGAATTGAAGTCGAACGCGAGATGAAATATTTCAATCAAGAGTCAATGATGTAAACTCATGATGAAAGCAAGGTAACCTGCCATTGAGGCATGCAAGGCCAAGGTACTTGATTGGTTTCTAGATTCGATCCTCGGATGATAAGTTGAGGTCGACAAGGATGAATCTGTTGAAGGAGGGCCATGATGAATCCCCCATCAATCGACACGAAACACGACAAAATATGTGTAGAGTGGATCGGATAGTACAACAACATGTGAGACTGACACAAAGTAAACCGATATGGTGACAGGTACACTTGACTGCAGATGACAAATGATAGATGTGTTCTTGAACATGGGCATGGCATGACTTGGTAGTATTGACACAATGAGTACGACGTAAAATTCTAATGCAACCAATGATGCGAGCATTCTTTGAATACTCAAAGGAGTAATAGGACTCATAAAGTAAGCGGGGACTCATAGACAAACGGATGACTCAAGTGCTATATGCAAATGCAGATGAGTGTCATGTTCAAGAACGACTACATACTGCCACTAATAAGGTATGTAACACAAACACTTTCCTTTTTCCCCATCATGAATGATGAGTGCCTCATGTGTTTTTTATGAGCTTGATGAGGGTAACCAGATGCTCGGTATAGCTCATCTCAAAGATGAGTCCAATCCCAAATGTTTTCCGAACCAGGGATAGGAGGGGTTCGTCCCATGACAGGACCTTCAATGTGAAAATTTTAACGAGTCCATAGAAGGTAAAATTGGTCGTCATTTCATGTTTAGAGAGTCTGAAAAGAACTAAAGGAGACTCCTGGTCCGAAAAAGGGGTAAACTATCACCAAGAAGATGACCATTCAAATACTTTAACAAGCATGAACGCGACAAGTTCGCTTGGCAATCTTTTCATTTTTCGAGAGCCTAAAAAGAGCTTAACGGTAGACTCTGGGGGGTGTCCTTTTCCGTGGAAGTTTAACGAGCCCGGAAAAGTGATAAATCATAACTCGATACTTGTTCTCATAGTTCCGTGAGTATGAGAACAAACGAAAAGTAAACTCATCATCACGCAATAATTACAACCTAACCGTTGCAAAAATAACGACAAAACATTCAAGGGAGTGTTCATACCTGTGATGATCGTTGTGATATGAGAAACGGCACAAAAGACCACTACAACTACTGCACACTAGAGAATGTGTCAAATAGCCTCAAATATGACAAAAATGGTGAAAAACTATGATAAATGGCTTAAGAGCACCAAAATAATTGAAAAGGAATATTCCATTCTATTTATAAATAGAAAAATGGCCCAAAATAGATTTCATCATTTCAATTGCCAATTTGGGAGGAGAAGTACCAATTTGGAGCCAAAACTTCCTTTGTCGATTCCGGGAGCTACGATCCGCCAAAACATATAGTGCGACGGTGGAGTTGTAAATTCCAAACATCAAAAAGAATCCAAAAAATGGACTTGTCAAGGTTGAAGCAGGACCTAACAGTGTTTTAAATGTCCTTCTTGGTAGGCTGCTTGCTAGCCAACATGGTTTTAGAGGGGGAGAATGAGAAAACGAGATAGAAGATGAAAAAGATGCCAACGATCCACAATGCATGGATTCCTTGAGTAACTGTGGTTTACTCAAGTTCTTTGAGCTTCAGGGGATGAGATCCAAAATCCCATTGCTATCACACATGCTCCAGAGTTGGGATGCGGCCCAATAGTATTTCGTGATTGGTGACACATCCTCACAATAGACGTTGAGGACATCTATTTTCTCACAGGTTTGTCCTAGAGAGGGGAACCTGTGCATATTACTAAAAAATGGGCTAGTGACCGCACAGTTGACGACATGGTGTCACAGCATTGTATCGCTACTTCTCGACCTTCCAATGGGAAGATTCTTATCAGGGATGTGGTGAGCCACCCACTGCGTACCATATCATATTGCTTACTATTACTAGAGCGGTGGGTAGCCAAGCCCCACACACGGCTACTCGGACCCAGATGCTTTATGCGGAGTACTGCATGTCCCCCATGGTTTTCAACTGGTGCAAGGGTCTCCTCGCAAACCTTCGAGCTTAGTTGACCAAGTGTCGGCAGGGACAGCTCAAGTAGTTTGGTTATGGGTCGATCATGGTATCGTTCCTCTTGGAGTGGATTCCTCTCCTGTTCCCACAGGTGGTATTAGATGATAGGGAGCCTAGAGATCCCCACATGCTCAGATGGATTGAGGTCATTACTCATCATGGTAGATGACCTATCATTAGTTTTGGTCCCGAGTTCTTTAGCTGGCTAGAAGGCCAGTTACTCATGGTTGAGGACTTCCCGTACAATGGTATGGATTTCAGAGAGGATCCTGACTTGGTGTTGCCTGAGGGTGCAACATGGGGTGACATAGGTGAGAACAAAACCCTTGTACTTTTAATTTTGTATATTTATCATTTTTTTTATGCAGTGCTGACAAGTATATAATATGTGTGTGCAGATGTGGGGCCTGTATGGCCAGTAGGACTTTCTCTCTTGGCTAGGAGAGACAAAGGTGGGGAAGCAGTTTTTCCCCCAGGTGCTCATGCTTCCATCGAGGAGATGGAGGAGGTATAGAGGAACTTGTCCTAGCTGATAGTGGAGGTTCCTGAGCCAATGATAAATGACATGCTGAGACCTATGTAGAGGTTTGGGGTTGGAGCATCCATACGCTTCAATGCCCTACTCCGCAAGGTGGCAAGGACCGTGGATTACTTCCTCACTCAGCGAAAACATGTCGTCTGTGCTAGGGGTGGTGTACGGGTCAGGTGTCATGCCTGATGACACTATTGTACTTGTACTGAGAGCTTAGAGGCCTCAGATTTTGTACTACTGAAAGCTATGATGCTTCAGATTTTGTAGAGACTCACTGAAAGCCATTGTGCTTCATATTTTGTACCGGCACTACTTTTTTAGCGATATACGTATATACAAACATTATCGACGATTTATACATTATGTGTTTTAAAATGATGAGTGTTGTGATCTTGTTTACATGTTTGCTTTTATACATTATATTATTTACATGTTGTGAATGCTTTTACAGATTATGGATATTATGTGTGTGTGATGTACCAATCCAAAATGAAGATGACCATCGAGTCAGCAACTGTGTTTAACTCTCGTGGAATGTGCAGGTATTGAACAGATTCAAAGGACCTTTCCAGGAGACGTACTCATCTGAAGAGACGGAGTAAGGTGGGATCACGGATAGCGTAAACCCAGTTAAGATGGGAAACCACTAATTGAGAATCCATGAGGATGACAATGTGGTTCATACCCAAGGAAATGGTGTTAGCTAGGGTTTTGATTACTGCCTGATACTCTACAGCATTGTTGGTCACAAACCCTAGGCAACTTCCTCCTGAGCTAATGAGCTCACCTGTTGGGGAATATAGTACCCAGGCTGCCGAAGCAAGGTTACGGGTATGCCGATTGGCGCCGTCTGGGAATCCATAGCACATTGCCATCTGCACACGTAGACAGAACATGGTAAAAGGAGTGGAAAAAAGATCTAAAGACACTCAAAAACAAAAGCGTCACAGCACACACAAACACACAAAAAACAAGACATGTACATTATATACAAGAAAGTCTAAGCGTGATGAATTTAATCATAGTATCTCTTCAAGTAAAGCCCATTGCGGGGTTCACCCAAAGAGATTATGTCATAGTCTTCAAGCTCGTAAGCTCCCCTCTCCAAAACACGTTTGACTATGTAAGGTCCATGCCACATGGATTCGAACTTTCCTGCTCCTAGTTTGTCATGCTTCTGGTCATAAGTGAGGACCAGGTCACCCTCGTTAAAGATATGAGGTTCAACTGACTTGTCATATTGGGCTTTGATGAATTTCTTGTGTGCTTCATTAGCAAGAGCGGCATCTCAACGGGACTCATCCAGGTTTGCTAAGTACAAGATACATTCTTCTTCAGCAGTAGTGTTAGGAAGAAGTTCGACAGCGAGTTGTAGAGATGGAATTTCACACTCTATAGGTAGGACAGCCTCCAATACATAGACCAATTGGAAGGGAGTGAAGCCTATGGCAGTTTTGACGGAATTTCGGTATGCCCATAATGCTGAGAAGAGCATGTTGTGCCAATTAGACTTATGTGTCCCTACCATCCTTTGGACCATAGTTTTCAAGACCTTGTTAATGGCCTCGACCTGTCCATTGGACTGCGGGTAGTAGGTTGTTGAATTTTCATGGCGAAAACCCAACCTGTCACTCAGTTCATCAACCATATGGTTCTGGAAATGGGAACCATGATCGGTAACAATTGCTTGAGGAACTCCGAATCGTGCTATTACATGATTGAACATGAAGAGTGCGGTGGTTTTGTCATCGTTCTGGTATATAGGCATAGCTTCGGCCCACTTTGTAACGTAATCCACAACTATAATGATGTAACTATGCCCCCCAGCCGAGGTAGGCTTACAATGCATAAAGTCGATGCCCCATTTTGTGAAGGGGCCCACGGAAATAACTGGATGTAACGGGGCGGGATGGGTGCGCTTCTTCGTATGGAAGTGTTGGCAAGGAGGACATTTTTTTACGGCCTCAATACAATCTTTGAAGATGGTAGGCCAAAAATATCCTGCACGCAAAATCTTTTGGGTTGTAGCCATCCCAGAGAGGTGACCGCCACATGCCCCAGTGTGACAGTCATTGAGAACATGTTCAGCCTCATCATGAGTGAGACAACGTCGAAGAATTGAATCAATGCCACGGTGATACAAAGTATCATTAATGATTAAATAATACTTCACATGGTGACATACCTTACGACGGTTGTTGCGAGAGAGTTGAGGGTTGAAGCATTGGGTTTGAAGATACAATAAGATATCTCCATACCATGGGTCAGTTGTACTGATGAGAAACAATGATTCACCAAAGACTTCTTAGACTTAGCTTTCTCGAAAAGAAGATCAAATTCTTGCAGTATCATGATCTAGCGTGAATACTTTCCCCCAAGCACCTGACGTGTCATTACGTGGTACATGGGGTTCGAGTCGGCGATGATAGTGGTGGTGTGGAGCAAGATATAGTGCCGAAACTTATGGATGGTGATGACCGCTGCAAATGTGAGCTTTTCGACATGTGAATATCTAGTTTCAGCGTCAGCAAGACCCTTACTTGCATAGTATACTACATGTTCCTGGGCGTTTTGATCCTCCTGTACCAAAACCATGGTGATAGTGCTAGCAGAAGCAGCAAGATATAAGATGTAATCTCGATAATAATTGGGCGGTTGGAGCATGGAGGAATGCATGATGGCATGTTTGATACTGTCGAAGGATTTTTGATCTTGGTCATCCCAAATGAATGGGACATCCTTCTTGAGAAATCTCATATACCCCTGAGTCTTCCCCGCGAAATTGCAAACAAAACGTCTTAAATAAGTCGCCTTCCCTTGGAGACTTTGAAGTTCCGTCACATCATTCAGGGGTGGTAGGTTGATGATGGCCTCCACCTTTAAGCGATCAATGCGGATCCCATCCTTCGAAACAATAAATCCTAAGAGGTGTCCAGACTCAACGCAAAAGATACACTTATGAGGATTCAGACAGATATTGTACCATTTGCATCTGAGGAAAATGGTCATTAGATGATCAATGTGGAACTCACGTTGCTTTGAATGAGTAGGGAGATCGTCCAGGTAAGGTTCCACAAAGTCCTTATGTCATGGAAGGCATACGACATAGCCCACTGAAACATGGCGCCAGCATTTTTAAGGCCAAACGGGAGTTTGCGGTATGCAAACGTTCCCCACATGCAGATGAAAGCCATCTTATGTTGGTCGGCTGGGTTGATCTCAATTTGGTTGTAACCAGAAAATCCATCCATAAATGAGAAGATGACGCTTCCGACACAATTATCGATAATCTAGTCAATGAAGGGGGTTGGGTAGTTATCTTTTGGACAAGCCCAGTTAAGGTCCCGATAATCGATACAAACGTGAATGGTACCCTGCTTTTTGTTCATAGGGATGATGTTTGAGACCCAATTCGTCAATGGGACAGGATAAATAAAACCCACCTTTAAGAGCTTTTCAATTTCTGCCTTAACTGCTGCAGTCTTCCTGGGGTGTACCGGTCGCAATTTTTGGCATAGAGGTTTGATGTCGGGATAGGTTTTTATTTCGTGAGAAACAATTCTGGGGTCTATCCTAGGCATCTCCTCATAGGACCAAGCAAATACATCTCAAAATTGCTTGAATAAGGCCGTGCCAGCAGCTATTTCTTTAGGGGAACACTTCTAGCCTATGCGAATGTGTTCCACTATACCAGGTTTCACTGAGATGTCTACCGGGATGGTTGGCTCAATATTGGCCAAGTTTCCCTCCATGTTCATAAGACATGACAAGATGGGGGAATGAGGGAACGGGTAGATATCTGGTGAAAAGAGGGTATGGATGTTGTCCTCTATGTACTCCAAAGGAGGAAGAAAAGATGACCTATGCTAGAGATCATCCCATGGACCATCATCAACACTCATAAATTCCATGATGGACTCATCTGAATGAAAATTACGAAGTAAGAGATCAGGTAGAGATGACGTCCATCGTAGAGAACATGATGGAGAGGCCACGGTTAAATGGTCCTCCGGTGCTGATTGGATAGCCTCGTAAATACATTTAGCAGGTGAAAGAGGCATTATATCTCCAAGCAGGTATGTTGTGGCTTCATCCAGTACAATCCAAGCATCGGTAGAGTGAGATAAAATATCTATGGAGATCATGTTCACTGTAGCAACATTATTAGGGGGGTCCGCGGCTGGAAAAATGCCCATGAGAGATGAATCTTTCAAAAGGCCAACCCCTATACTCTCATACTATTTTGACATCTATCAAATGGAAGGAACATGGTCACCAGGATGAGTAGTAGCGTCTAGTGTACAAAAATCTAATTGGTCGATAGTAACAATTCGTCCTTGGTGGGGGAATTGTACTATGTGGAAGACTGAAGAGGCTACCTCCTACATGGTGTAAAACCAATTGCGACCAAGCAAGAGATTATAATCTAACAGGGCCGAGACCACTTCCACCTTAATGGTTACAGTCTTTCTGCCCAACTCAACTGCAAGAGCTTGTAAGAGCCCATGAGGTTGAAAGCCATGCCCGTCGAATGCTTTCAACATGGTAGGAGAACGATTCAATTCAAGGGAGCCAATGGCTCTCCAACAGGAAATCGACATGACAGAAGTGGAGGTGCCTTCGTCTAAAAGGGTACGATGGACAATATTCCCAGTAATGTTCATAGAAACTTGGAATGCGAGCTGGTGTGAGAGCCTCGACTTAAAGTTGTCAAGTTGGAACATGATGGTATTTGAGGAATCCAGGTCAACTGCACCAATGGCTGCAAGGAGAGTTTTGCGTTGATTAGGACAATTTTTCAAAACTTCCAGGGTAGACATGGCGCAAGGAGCTTGTGCCAAGTCCTCTACGATATTGTAATTTTGTGCCACCCGAGCATTGGGATTGAAAACAGCTTTTTGAATCGTACCCTTGGGCAGTCGCAATATCAAGTCTAAGGAGGGATTCTCAATGGTGAGAGAAGTTGATGGTACAGTGACATCAATTAAGGAGTCGAAAGCTTTTTCAGCATTACTTCCAGTGGATTCCTTCGAAGGGACCGGTTTGTAAGATCATGAGTGAGTGTTTAAATTGATCGTCTCGTTACACAGCACGAGAACATGCGCGATATTGGATGGTTCCCCCTGGGCTTGGGGGGGTTGAGCAATCATCTGCTGGTTTTGAGTAGGAAACGGATCATTGAGGACCACGGGAGTTGGTTTTCCCCTAAGAAACTTTTGTACTTCATCTCTATGGGGACATTCTTTGGAGAAGTGGTCATCTCCACACAGTAAACAAGGATACTTTAGTTTCCGTTTCTGCTTGGTATCGTCAGGAATGCTCTTTTGTTCTTGCTGGGCGGAAGAATTTTTGGGTTTCCCCTTGTTCTTCATTTTACCGCTAGAATTCTGAGATGAAGCTGACTGGACAGAATTCACCTCTTCAGTTACAGTAGGAGCGGTTGACTTGGTGGTGTTGTGGCCAATCGGGGTCGAATTGGATGATCCAATAGTGCTAGCAGCAGGCTGGGTGTTAAGGGAACCAATGATTCCATTAGTTTGGAGTCCCTTATGTGGTTTCGCAGGGTCATTAACGTCACGGGGTGCGTCAAGAAGAATATCAAACAAAGTGCCAGATTGAGTGTAGACTAGGTCTAGCACATGGGCACTTGCGATGGCTTGTTCTTCAGTGACAACACCTCACATAACAATGTCTCTTGCTATGGTAGGGATGAGGGATTTTGTGAACCAGTCTGCTAGGAGTTGATCTGGAATGGGAGCTTTAATGAGACGTCATATCCTTTGCCACTCATGGATATGATCCAAAATGTGAGTGGTGGTATTCGGATGGAGCGAGGTTAAAAGCTTGGTACCAGTCTCATACTGTATGGGCAGCTGGAAATGTGTCAAAAAGTTCATGGCAAGAGAACCAAAATCATGAAAAGAGTGTGGTGGAAAATCAATGTACCACTTAGCAGCCGAACCGGTGAGAGTCCTTTGAAACAATCTAAGACAAATTGAATCGTCCATTAAGGAATTAGATGAACACCATAAGTGGTATGTCATCACGTGGTTTTTAGGGTCTTCACTTGGCTTGCTGTCAAACATGGGGATATCAGACGGAAGTTTCACTGGAATCGGTGGCTAGTTACATCCGTGGTAAATAGGATCGTTGGTTAAACGAGATAGGTCAGGCAGGTCTAAAGTAGCCAGGAAGGGTAGCTGTGGTTTAGGCTGCGCATATTGATAATACGGATAAGGCGTGTAAGGACCAAACTGACGGTAAGGTGTACCAGGAGGAAACTGGTCATAGGGGGGTTCTCCGCCCAGACTGTAAGGAGGTCCGCCACCATAAGGTGGTCCATTCCAATAAGGTGGGGGTCCACCTCCATCACCAGGAGGGGGTGGAGGTCCGCCACCACCACTGAGAGGAGGTGGGGGTCCATAACCGTAATGAGATGTCCCACCACCGCCTCTTCCTAGAGGGGGCGGTGGACCACTTCCACCACCAGAAGGATGGGGGCCCCCACCACCTCCACCGTCCGAAGGATGAGGGTGTCTACCACCATCGCCACCACCATAGTAATTAGGTCCTCCACCGCCTCTTCCTAGAGGGGGTGGTGGACCACCTCCGCCACCCAAAGGGAAATGTCATCCTCCACCATGATAGGGTGGTCCCCCGCCACCTCCGCCGGGAAAGGTTGGTGGACTATTCCCGCCACCGCCGAAAGGGTGAGGGATATTATAGGTGAAATGAGGTGGGCCTCCACCAAGCTTAGGTGGGGGCCTGCCGCCTCTAGTAGGAGGTGAGGGAGAACCAATCGAGGGTGGTGGTACTTGAGGGATAATCGGTTGGGGTCCGTGTTGCAACACAGGTTGTTGCCCCCATAGAGTGTATGGATTCCCCGGATAAGGTATCCCGTATGGTGCATTTTCGAGATTAGTTTGGCCCGTCACAGGGTTAACAGAACCTGGATACGCTTGACTCCATGAGGGTTGAGTTACATTTGACGGCCCCCCAACATGAGATAATCCCATGGTGGATGGTCTAGCAAATTGGGAAGGTCCAACAGAAGGTCCGTTGGGGATTCCACCGCCTATGTTCTGGTTAGGAAACGAGGGTATCCCCCTAACCACAGTAGGTTTACCACTATTCAAAGGTTGATCCAACGTAGGTTGTTGACTAGCTACCATAGTGATAACATTACCAATAAGATAATCTGTGGGAATGGAATACCCTCCCCTCGAATTTTGAGGTGGGGGAGGAACTGGTAAAGTAACTGCGGTAGTGACGGGTGTGTTGTACTATTGTCCTTCCACAAGTTGGTTCACTTGAGGTGCAGGACTGGATTCTTGTGAGGGTTGACCAGTCTTATTAGTGGTCTTGTGGTGGGGTGCTTCAAGTGATCCGAAAGATATCAGGTGAACTAGGATGGGTCGGTAAGGCGGTAATGATGGGTCTTGAACCCTTCATTGGAGACTTAATTTCCTAAACTCTTCAGCCATGGAACGAAAGTGAGCTAATTAGTCATGAAAGTAGGCTAAAGTGTCGTCCGGAGTAGTCCCACTGGGTGAGGATGAGATGGAAAAATGAGCCGATGGGTGGTCTGTAGAAGATGTCCAATAAGCTGCTGAAGGACCAACAGTTGCAGTAGGGTCATCCTGGGGTTGTTTTATCCATTCCAACGATCCAATTTCTCCCTTGATGACGAGAGAAAGGTCTTGTGAAGCGCGGTATTGTGCTCCTTTATCCTGCGGGGGATGAGAGGCAGGTGAATCTGGAGGATTTTGTGGAAACAAAAGTACTCCAACATTCAAAGTGGGGTTTTCCACTTCAGTAACTACAACCGTGTTACGTTAATCCATTCTTACCCTCAAAATAACCTCCGGATTAAGGGGATATTCAGGTGATAATTTTAAGATCCTACGGGACCTTCTCCAGGGAAAATCCACCAGAGCGTCAAGATAATTAGCCATGATGGCTGAAACAGCGTTTCTCCTAAGGGTATGCTAAAAGAAAAGCAATCCAGAAAAACCTACTCAAACTAAGGCAACAAGCAAACTTATGTGACAAAGTGGATTCAAAAGTCTGGAAACTCACGGGATTATCAAGGCATCGCAAACCACGATATACTATAGGGTCCAACAATATGACGCGACAAGGAGGATTGGGACCATACCCTTTCCTGCATTCTCGATTACCTGGACAGTACGTGTGTGCTAATATCCCCGAGTGATGTTCTTGGTGTATTGCTTTGCCAAGACAGCCAAATGGTTAACTCAGTTGGTTTCAGGTATCCTAGTGGTGTCTCTCGATATACGTAAGGTACGTGGGAGCTCAAATCCATAGTAGTGTTGTCTAATGCACAACCTTTCAGCAAGAGACCTTCCGATATACTACCGAGTACGTGATACACCCTTCGATATACGCTAGGTACGGATTATGGTACTTGGTGGGTACGTGAAGGAGCTTGATATACTGATAAGTATGTGGAAGACTACAATACCCCTGGGATACAGTGCTGGAATATAATGACAGCTGCCATGCTTAACGACGCCGGAACACCTCTCTAACTTACACACAAATTGCTAAGAATTTTACCTAGTTCTACCATTAATTTTATCTTGGACGGTTAGGTGAATGCATGAGGTGAGTACATAATCGGAAACATAATGCAAGTCCTGGTTACATGCATGAAATATTCTTTTCTTTCAATGAATTCTAGCTATGGGAAGGAGAAATCTTTTTCCAATAGTATTGCTAAAACAAACTCAATGCAACACAATTCCCAATTCAAACAAATTTGACAAGGAAAGTATTCTTTTCCTTTTCGACGAAACACAAAAACACAACACTACTATCCAAATCAAAGCATTTTTCTTTTTCTTTTTCTTTCCAAATCAAAATGACACTAGGTGATGAAAAGAGAGGATTCTGAAATGGAATATGCAAGTTTTTTAATTTCACTTTCAATGGTCTAAAAGCAACAAAAATTAAAAATGCATCTATCTTTCCTTAGCATGGAATCAATTTTGCAAAAATTGAAGCGTTCTTTGAGCCTTTCAAGAAAACAAGCAATTCATAATTCGAGAAAAACACAATAGATCATACATTCATTCAACTTTTCCAAAACACAAACAAGAATTTTCCAATGCACAACAATTTTCTCCAATAATATTCAAGAAATGATGGGAAAGAAGCACTTTTTAATTTTTCAATGGATGCATCAAAGAGTAAACTTGATAACAACTTAGCTTTCAGATCTAAATGACTGAAAAGAAAACACTACTTGCAGCACTAGTACACTCAGAAAACTCGAGAAAACACAAGCACTCAACCAAGCTGAAAGATACACTTAACTCAAAATCAAGCAGCAACAAGAAAAGCTCAAAAAAAATGTAAACGAGGTCTATAAACTGATCTAATGTAATAATCAGATCAAGGATGGAAGGAAGAGAATGCAAGGGTGAGTGGATGAAGGTGGAGGAGACAAGAGTATCCACCACTACCGACCTTCAATCTTGTCCAAAATGAAACCCAAAATCAATCCAAGTAGAACCTAACACTCAAAACACAACTCACAGGTGGGATCCCTGGCTGGATCTTGCAGCACGGAGAGAGTTCATACAGCAAACCAAAGTCCAAATTGTCAAACAGAGAAGAGATGCCTGCATGCCAAAATTTGACAAATCGGTGCACGTTGCAAATTGCTTACACGGGAAGTGCGACGATGTCGCAGTCTTCCAATGCAAGGGATGCGATGAGTAGTTAACAGGTAAAGAACAGAGACCTAGAATGACACAGTGTCGCTCTGTTCCCACTACCCAGGTGCGACACACGAAGTCTAGATTCAAAAATGAATCAGATCTCTCAGTCATGAACCATGGAATGGTTTGGGAATGAGTTGTATAAACTCAGAGGAAGTAGATCAGAGTCTTCAATACGAATATTTGATAGTGAAATCAACTCTAAGAAGTAAATGGAAAAAATAAAAAGGCTTGTGTCAAGCAATCAACTGAAAATAACTCTCAAATTGACAACTACTGACCAATTTCTATACTCCCCAGTATGGTCGCCAAATTTTTTATTGGACAATCCACTCGAGCGGATGCAAACTGGATCTCCCTAGCTCAATGTGAGTCTAGAACAAATAGAACAGACTACTAATGCATTTCCTAGATCTACTTAAGGATCAAGTACTAGATGTCTTACCTTTTCACTATGCGATCCTTTCTCCTAAATGTTGCTCCACGTCCCATGGTCGTCAGATCCAAGCTGCAAGACCTGTCAAGACAAGAAACAAGAGAAACCAGTAAAAGACATATATACAATAAGCGATCTAAGTAAACAATTAAGCAGGTAAACTACTCAATATCATTGCACACATGAACAACATTGGTGGAAAGCATTTGTATTACTGCAAATAGAGGGGTACATGATAGAGATATAGAACCACAACCAAGGCTTAATGTTGTAGCCCTTCTCCGACAAAGCCAATTGCCATATCCTTCCAAGGAAGTATGAGTTCTCCAATAGGTGAGTGGAGGTGTTCTAAGAGTAATTTCACCAGCATGTAGATACCATAGTCTTCCTCCCTTTGGGATGGGAGTGAGCTTCATTTATATAGGACTAAATGGATAGGGTATGGATAGGATAGCTTGAGAGATGTTAGGAGAGGCTTAAGGGATATCTCCAAAGGTCTAGGAACCGAGTGCCAGCTCTTCCAAGAGGTCAAGGATAGGGTCCCAAGTCAGCAAGCTTCAAGATGGACCTCGAAGAAGCTATTTTTGCCACTTAACTGACTTCATCGCACCCTGTAATGGATCAAGGTGCGACGTCGCATGTTGCTAGTGTGCAACATGCGACGACCCTTCAAAACTGAGCACAATTGGGTACAAATCCTCCTAGGATGATTACTTAGTCCAGGTATCTTCAGGGGTGTATACACTGAATCTTATGATGAGTAGATTTTGGGTGTAACAACCATTAAGTGTTGGTGGACAACAAGGAACAAGATCAGAGGTAATTAGTGAATCAAATCCTACATTAGCTTCATTAAGAAACATATTTAGAGGTCAGAAAACTAGATGTTTAAGAGAATTGTTTGAGAAGAATGAAGAAGTAGATCAAGTTTCAAATTTTTCATTGATTGCATGTAACCTTGTAAATTTTGATGAGGCTGTTAAAGAATATGTTTGGATAAAAAAATGGATGAAGAAATTGATGACATAGAAAGAAATAATACTTGGGATCTTATAGATTTTCCTAATAATAAAAATTATATTGGTGTCAAATGGATTTATAAGACTAAGTTAAATGCTAATGGTGAAGTTGAAAAATACAAAACAATCCTTGTAGCTCAGGGGTTTAGTCAGCAACTTGGTGTTGATTATAATGAGACTTTTGCACCTGTAGCTAGACTTGACACAATAAGGATGGTATTAGCTATTTTGCTCAAAATAAATGGAGTGTGCATCAAATGGATGTAATGTCTACAATTTTTAATGGATATATGGAAGAAGAGGTTTATGTAAAACAACCTCCTGGATATGAAATTGATGGGCATGAAGATAAGGTCTATAGGTTAAATAAAGCGTTGTATGGATTGAAACAAGAACCCAAAGTATGGTACAATAGGATTGATGAGTATTTGAACAGTGAAGGATTCAACGAAAGTCCAAGTGAACCTGTCATGTATACTAAGGTAAATAAAAAAGGTAAACTACTCATTGTTTCCTTATATATGTTGATGATTTAATTTTCACTGGAGATCTTTCAGTAGATGAGTTTAAAACATCTATGAAAACATCATTTGAGATGACTGATTTAGGAATGATGAAATATTTTCTTCGTTTGAAGTAACCTAATCAGAAGATGGTATTTTGATTAGTCAAGCTAAGTATGCAAATGATATATTAAAAATATTCAAAATGATGAATTGTAAGCCAGATGTAACTCCAATTGCAACTGGCACAAAACCCAGTAAAAAGGATGAAGGGTCAATAGTTGATCCAACAATATATCAGAGACTCATTGGAATTCTAATGTATTTGACTACAACAAGTCTTGATATAGTGTTTGTAGTAAGTTTAATTTCAAGATTCATGGAGTCTCCAAAGAGCACCCACTGGCAAGTTGGAAAGAGGATCCTGAGATACATAGTTGGAACAACAAATTTTGGTATACAGTATACATCAAATTCAGATTTTAAGTTGATTGGATATATTGACAGTGATTTTGTAGGTTCTACTGATGATAGAAAGAGCACATCAAAATATGTGTTCAGTTTTGGATCAGTAGCAGTAGCATGGTCTTCAAATAAGCAACCCATAGTTACTTTATCCTTTGTTGAGGCATAATATGTTGCAGCAACAACAACTACATGTCAAACTGTGTGGATGAGAAGAACTCTTTCTGAGTTGCAACATGAACAAGAAGAACCAACTCATATTTTTTGTGAAAATAAATTAGCTATTGCATTATCAAGAAATCACGTCTTCAATAAAAGAAGTAAACATATTGATACAAGATATCATTTTATTCATGAATTGATAAACAAGAATGAAATCAGTATGGAGTTTTGTATATCAAAAGATCAATTTGCAGACTCGTTTACAAAACCTTTGGGAAAAGAGCTGTTTGAATTTCATAGAGAAAACATTGGGGTTTGTAAGCTGTAACAATTTTTAATTAGCAGAAATCTAGTGTTACAAAGTTTTGTTTTGGGGTGAAGTAATTAAGGGAAAGAATGTTGGAAGTGGTTAATTACTTCACCGCTTGATTGTTGGCTTCCAAAATTTCCAAGGGACCTCACTTCCACAAATATTGAAAGGTAAACATCGCCCAGATTTAGTTTATTTTATTTTTGAAAAATCATCATCAAATCCATAATTTAATGAAGACATGAACTGACTTAGATTTTTTTACTATTCAAATCATTGAAGAGGCCTCCACCGCCAAACCAATTTAAACATCAAAGTTGAATGGACATTCACAAGCTATGTTACAACCTATCGAATTTTGAAGAGGCATTTATAGCATGTATTTCAACTCATCAAGAATTTAACAGAACATAGTATTTATCTCTATAGAGATCATTTTGTAACGAAGGGTCAATTAGAATTTAATGATCGATTATCTTGAAGCACTATAAATATCCATCCATGAAATCTTGATTTCATAGAGTGAAATAGAAATTATCAGTTGAAGTTAAAAACATAGTTTTTACTCTATATTTTCTTTTATGCTTTGTTTTTTTGAAGAGTTCCTAAACTCACTGTGGAATGTTTAGTTTTCCTATAGAAGTTATATTTAAGAGTTTATTTTTGAGTATAAATGTGTTAAATTAGTTTAAGTGCTGAAAAAATATATCAATCTAAGTTTTATGAATACAAGGGTCATCAAAACAAAGTTAAATTACTTGTTGAAACAATTTCCCGTAGAATACAGAATTGTTGAAACAATTTTCTGTGGAATACAATTTGCTGAAACAATTGCAGAACTTTATTTTCTTGTTGAAATTCATCTTGTAGGTGATAGTCTTTGAGTTTTAATGATTAGTGCATGTTGGTGTGACCGAGAGAAACACTCCCCTTCCTTCCCTCAGTACAATACTATGTCATTTATCTTAATATGTTTTCAGTTTTTAACCAACCAGTAGCGTAGCTTGCAACAATCATCGTACTTAAATTATGTATATTTATTTATTGTGGAAATGCAAGAAACTATTCAAAACATGAGTTGATAAAAACAAATTTCACTAAGATATTCCCTAAATCCTAGTTTCCAATACAAGTTTTTCAAACAAAAACATAATATTGACCGTACTTGAGGGACAACGACCAATTACCATTTTGTTTAGGTGAAGAGAGCTCTATTGGGAATTTATGCCAACAACATCTACATGTAGTATTCAAATTATATTAAATTTTACAATTCCAAGATCCATAAGTCACGCATGTGAAGAAAGCTCTATTGAGAATTTATGCTAGGAACATCTACATGAAGTATTCAAACGATTCCAAGATCAAAGTCATGCTAGATGAATGCAAACGATTCGTTTATAACTCTGCAAAAATATTTATTGAAAATGTTTCCTTCCTCCAACAATTTTTTCTCTCACTCCTTGGTAAGGACTTACTCAAATTTGCAAGTTCCCTAGTTAGAAAATTGTCCTTTGAAAGCCACATCCATTGTTTCCCATTGTTATAAAATTGTTCCCAAAACAAACCTTATTAACTAACATCTAACTCTAAAAAAATAACCATGTATTCAATAAATCATCTTTCTAAGTTAAATTTTTTTTTTTTAAATATACTAATTAGTTATTTATAAATATCATTATTATAAAATAATACATATAAACATTTTACTAAATTAAAATAAATATCTTTTAAAAATTGCATTGTTTATTTTTTTTTTAGTTTTTTATAAATATATTAACTTTGATGATAAATTATGGTTTAATGTTTTAAAATAAAACCAAAATACTTGAGAAGTATTGGTATATATAAATAAAATGGTCAATTTAACTCACCCATATTGTAAAGTTTATAAATTTTACATTGAATATTATAAAAATGTTAATAATAATATAGTTATATATTTATTAATTTTCAAGAGTCTTTAATTGAAAATTATTTATATAACTTAGTTTTTAATATAAATATTCTTCCAAATTATATATTTAATATTAAAAATTAAATCTTATATTAAAAACTATATATTAATATTAACTTATAATGAATTGAATTAAATATCTTATCATTATTTTAATATCAAACGAACTTTTACAATCATTATAATACAAACCTAATTATCATATTGAAATCATATCAATATGATAAAAAAATTATATTTTTTAGAACAAAAAACATGATACTTTGAACAAGAACATGTAATTTTGTGAGGGTATGGTATAAGCCATTAAGTCTATGGAAGGATTTTTTCACATTTAGTTAGCACGGATGTTGAGTTCTTTTGCATTAGGTTTACGGTTGGAAATATCTAATTAAATGAGCTGATCGTATATTTACTGTGCTGACTCTGTCAGACTATTTGTGTCAGCGCGATGTCCGCAGCATCAATCTGTCAGCAAGTTCGTAAACAATCCGGCGCACGTCTTGTTTGCAGTTATGTAACCGGGTTAATAGTTCGCAAGTCAAGAAAACCTTAGGATAGAATTTATTACAGTGTTTAATGCAATCCTATAGCTTCCATGAGAAGCGTTCCTAAGTTGGTTGATAGGAAACTCTATAAATAGAAACTTTTAGTTTGAATCTCAGAGAGAGATGTGAAGAAGAAAAATATAGAAGTGAAGATCCGTGAAGTTTGAGCCCAAGCTCTGTGAATGTAAAAGATTGCAGTGAAAGTCATTTCCGTGTATTGAGGAGCTGCGCAGTTTACTGTGGTAAATATACAAGTCTATAGTTTTATGTTTCATTCTCACGAATGTTGAATTTTGCAAGTCGCACATCATCTCCAGTTTTACTTGTGTGAATATTGTTTACATTTACACACAGTAAAAGGAATCAAGATTCCAAAATAGTTCACCGCAGTGAAATTTCTAAATTAACATAAGTAACTTCGCGTTAGATGTTTTAAGGTGTTATCCATTAGAGAAATTGATTTCATAATAAAATTTGGAATATTGGTTAAGTATTCCAAGAAGTAAAGTATTGCAGCCAAGTTAACTTCGCATCACTCTGAAGTTCACCGCACTTGCTGCGAGGTGAATGTCGTGAAGTAAAAGTTAATTGCCGCGCATTTAAAACTGTGAAGTTAATTCTTAGCCAGGCAAGTTGTTGATGCCTCGAATATCGTTGCATCAATCGGCTAGGGATTCTCCCTAGTAAGCAATCCCAATTAAATCGCTCACCGTTTGGTGTGGGGAATCCGTCCGGTTAACGGTTCCGGCTACCGTAAGTTTTTAAAGATTTGTTGGTTTTACCGGTTGTGGCCCGATCCACCGGTTATGTATTTTGTATTTAAAATGATGTGCATGTGCCCTAGACTAAATGCATGCGGTAAACAAATCTATATTAATCTAAACTAATCTAATCTATCTATCCTTATAAGGAGCAAAGTTAAAGAATGGGTAAATAACTAGAAAATACACCAAAACATTTCCACAGTTAGCTATTAAACTGAAAGGAGCATTTACAGCAGAAAAGAAAGATCATCTAAGATAACTCAGATTAATATAACCATTCAATTACCCATTTAACACGAAAATTTTACATAAGAATATGAAACCATCCACAGCAATGAATTAATTCATAAAAGCTAGGAAAGATCTCAAAGGAAATGTATGAGAAAATTTGCAGAAATAGTTCAGCAACTTAATCAACAAGACTCCATGTAAAATAACGTGCTAGCTTTCACAGGCCAAAATGATTTCCATTGATGTAGTAGAAATAGTTCCTTTACAAAATAGAAAAGAGTTTCACCTGCCAAAAGTCCTTCTCTTCTCTTCTTATTAGCTATATATAGCTTTATAAAATGTGCCCAGAATTGACACCTATACCCTAACCATTTAGATTCCTCTAGCTTTCACAGGCCAAAACGATTTCCATTGATGTAGCAGAAATAGTTCCTTTACAAAATAGCAAAGAGTTTCACCTGCCAAAAGTCGTTCTCTTCTCTTCTTATTAGCTATATATAGCTTTACAAAATGTACCCAGAATTGACACCTATACCCTAACCGTTTAGATTCCTCTATTTTGTCTTGTAGTACAGATTCATGGAGGTTCTTTCATCAGAGCCAGCTGTCCCTTTTCAAATGAAGGAATTTCAGCCTTTTCTCATATTAAGACAAAGAATTCTAATATTTCATTTAACTTCCTCTTGCTTACACGCAGACCTCTCCTCACCAGCTAGCTTGCTTGTGGATGTTGGGACGTCCATTTCCTTCTACTACCCTTTGGCATCATGTTTTAATCCTGTTGAGCAACCACAGCGTGAATGAACATAAGATTGCAAATTATTATGTAGAATGGAGCACGATACCCCAGCATTTTAAAACATGAGACTAGCAACAAAAATATACTTTAATAAATCATAATGCTTCCTACTAAGGACTACAGGTTCGTGCTGCCCAAAAGGGACATTTTCGTTGGCTAACCGAATTGGGGAAAAGGCGAGTCTTATCTGCCGTTTCGAAATGAAACACTAAGTTCTTCCGAAGTTGCGGAAAGAACTGACGAGTTTCTTCCGATTTTGCGGAAGACTTGGCGAGTTGTTTCCAAAAATGGCAAGGCATCTGTCCGTCGCGGAAAAGAAATGGGAGTTGTCCCCCTGTTGTGGAAAGACTTGACGAGTTCTTCCGGCATTCCGGATGGGTTTTGTGAGTTCTTTCCGAAAATGCGGGTGAAAAGCCTGAGTTCTTCTGAAATTTCGGAAGAAAATCTTTAAGTGCTTCCGCCGTTTCAGAAGAAAAGCCTGAGTCTTTTCGAAGTTTTGGAAGAAAATTTTAAGTGCTTCCACCATTTCAGAAGGAAAGCCTGAGTCTTTTTGAAGTTTCGGAAGAAAATTTTAAGTGCTTTTCGCTGTTTCGGAAGGAAAACTTGAGTTTTGACTTAGAAAAAAAACTTCAACTCGAATAAAGACTTCTCATTTGAAACAAAAACCAAGTACAGAAAACTTTCCAAAAGACACTTAACTCCTCAGCAAACTTTCTAGGAAAAGAAAAGGATGGGCCCCAATGTCTACAAAAATTTGGGGGGGGGGGGTGTTGCTGCAACAACAATTGGTGAATCGCTGGTCGAACACAGGTCTCTGAAAAACCCTCTCTTGATCATCGGAAAAAACTCAAAGTGTTGATTTGCATGTGAAAACCGGAGGTCTTCATAGTTCAGTTCGAAGGATGCATTGAGAGCTCCTTTCTTGATGGTGATAAAGGGGAAGGGTAACTTGGACTCAACTTTCTCTAAAACTCTCTTAGGGCTGAAATGGGAGTTTTTTTAGAATAGTTCATCTTTCAGAGGTTTAAAAGTATAGGACTCCACTTGATTTTGGCAAGATCTCACAGGGACATTCGTTTGTTCCTCATTCCCATGCTCTCACATTATTTAGATGTTTCCTTAATTCCTGGCTTTAGCCATTTTGAGTCTTCCAGAAATATATTTCTTCTGCATTTGAGTTTTAGATATAAGTTCTTCAATCCAAAATGTCCTTTTGTGTGAATAGAAGCTTAGATTTCATGATTCACAGACGGAGAAGAACTTTGCTGGGCTGGTTTATTAGATAGCTTCATTTGGTTTTCTCGAGCTTACTGTTATTTTCTCAACCATGCTTTAATTGAGGCAAGAATTTCTGGA
Organism: Larix kaempferi; assembly: GCA_027924585.1. Lineage (NCBI taxonomy): Eukaryota > Viridiplantae > Streptophyta > Pinopsida > Pinales > Pinaceae > Larix > Larix kaempferi. Next base: position 11,042,369 of record BSBM01000301.1, read on the forward strand.
AACCAAACTCTTTGATATGTTCCTTTGGGCTTTGCTTTGGAGCATGGGATCATTTTAAATACCATGTACCTGCGAGACATGCTTCCTCTCCATGGGTCAAACCATAGTCAACTTCTTGAGACAATTATTATTATTAGGGTGAGTAGGCCTTGAGATAGTTAAAAGGAAATGCTGGATCTTAGTTATTTGACAGGGGTTATTTCGACCAATCAGAAAGGAGAACTAATGCATTCTAAGGTACTGACCATTGAAGGTGAGATTATGAATATGCATTCCACTTATTTGTGAGCTTCTGATGATGTCTGAGTTTTATGGAGTCTCATTCATTTACCTACACCATGATTGAAGTCTTGGCTTTATTGAAAGCAAAATGAGCAAAAAAAAAAAATGACTAGCGGGCTACAGGCAAACTAAAGAAAACTAAAGCAAAGCAAAAGCAAATGAGACAAATCAAAAAGAAAGAAAGCGTGCTTTATTTATGTACAAAAACTCGCAGAGGTTTATGCAAAGTATTGTTTTAAAGCAAGGCCGTTGAGAGGAAGGTTTAGTTCCTCTCCTTGTAGGTCTTTCACCTTTTAGGTTGATGGACCCAGCTTCTCAGAAATTTGATAAGGACCGAGCCATAGGTGCTGAAATTTTGTGTGCATTCCCTTACCGTCGTGTTGGTGGTCCCACTTGAGGACTAAGTCCCCTACTTCGAAATTTCTCTTCCCAGATTTTCTTTTATCAAACCATCGCTTGACTATGTCTTGGTGGTGATGAAAATGTTCTTTGGCCCTTTCCCTTGACTCTTCTAGTTTTATCAGAGTATCAATTCTAGACTGCAACGCTTGACTGCTGGTCCCTCGAGAGGATTGGGCCAACTTCAAGGATTGGAGTAATACGTTCTAAGGGAGAATGGCTTCTTTACCATAGACCAGGTTGAAAGGAGAGGCTCCTAAGGCATCTTTAGGTGTTACCCTGTCTGTCCACAGGGCATTAGGGAGGGTTGTGTGCCAACTCCTTTGATTTTCAATCACGGTCTTTTTTAGGATACGGATGAGGTTTTTATTGGTTGATTCAGCTAAACCATTTCCCTGAGGGTAGTAATTGGCTGAATAATGTAATTTGATTCCCCTTTCAAAAGAAAATTCATTAATTTTTATTGATGAAAAATAAGGTGCATTATCAAAAACTAGGGAAATTGAAACCCCAAACCTAGTTATGATATTCTCTTCCAAGAAGTTGATGATCGTGTCTTCATTAGCTTTCTTTAGGGGAACAACTTCCACCCATATCGTAAAATAATCCGTAGCGGTTAGAATGTACTGATGTTGCAGTGAAGAGTTGGGGTTTATTTCTCCAATTATGTCTATGCCCCACTGCTCGAATGGTTCAGTAATGATGACTGGCTGCAGAGGCCCTGCTGCTTTGGGTAGCTTTCCAATGCTCCTTTGGCATACATTAGAATTTCTCGCATAGGCATGGGCATCTTTGAAGAGAGTAGGCCAATAATATCGTGCTCTAAGGATTTTTTGGGTTGTAGTATCCCCTAAGTAATGTCCTCCAACAGGTCCGTCATTTAGTTCTTTGACCACACTAATAGCATCTTCCTTTTCTAAACACCTGAGATAAATGCCATCATAATTCTTCCTAAAGAGTACTCCTTCAATGATCTGATAAGCTGTTGATTTAAGACGGAGAGCTCTCCTTTGCTTTAGACTCCAATGCTCTGGCAAGTAGCCTGACTGTAAGTAATGTACTAGGTCTCTGTACCAAGACTCTGGAACTGTGAAGATTGAACACACGTCTATCATATTCAGCTCAGCTTCATTCCTCCAATCTATCTCTTCATCAGTTTGGATTTGAGTGAGTAACTTACACAGGCCTTGACCTTTAATAATACTAGCTGGCTTGAATTCTAAGTCATATTCCTGGAGGGCAGTGACCCAATTCCCTCTTCTTTCTCCCAATTCCTTTTGAACGAAAAGAGTTCTGACAGCGGGATGAGGAACTATGACTCTCGTCCTGTTTTTTAGAATATATGGCCTGAACTGTTTTACTGATTTGAAGACTACATATGCTTGTTTTTCTACCACGGGATAGTTTAGCTCGGTTCCTTGCAGACCAGTGCTAATAAAAGATATTGGATATTCATCTCCCGTTTCTGTCTTCTGAGTTAGGACAGCTGCAAGAGAATCATCAGAGGAAAACGTATACATTATAAAATCTTTGTCAGAGTCTGGGCTTCTTAAAGAAGGTTCCTTGGCTATTGTTGCTTTGATCTCTTTGAATGCAGCCTTTTCCAAGTCATTCCATTTAAATTGTGCATCCTGCTTAACCATTTGCTGCAATGGTTGGACTATCTGGGTGAAATCTGGTATGAATCTTCGGACAAAATTTATGGTGCCCATGAATGATTGCATAGATTTCTTGTTGTGGGGCATAGGGATCTTATTAATAACCTGGACTCTCTCTTGGTCTATTGAGATTCCTTCCTTAGAGATAATATGACTGAGAAGTTTTCCTTCAAGAACCGCAAAAATGCTTTTCTTAGGGTTCAGGGAGATACCATACTTCCTGCAGCGGTCGAAGATTTGCTTCAGGTGAGAAACGTGATCTTCTCTTCTTTTGGAAAAGACCGTGACATCATCCAAGTATACTACTACACATCGCTCAATCCTCAGAAAGCAATGTCCATGGCTCGCTGAAAGGTGGATCCTACGTTAATTAAAACAAAAGGCATTCTCTGGTATGCAAAGTTCCCCACTTAGTGCGAAAAGTGGTCTTGAGTCGGTCTCCTTCTGATACTAGCACCTGATTGTAACCAGAGAAACCATATAGTAAAGAGAATAGCTCCGATCCTGATACCAACTTTAATATCTATTCCATCGAGGGAATAGGGAATTGGCTTTATTGGAAGCCCTATTCAAGTTCCGGAAGTCTACGCACAGCCTGATTTCTTCCGCACGGGGACTAGATTAGCAACCCATTCAGAATGTCAGACTTTAAAAATGATTTTGGCTTCCAACAATTTTTTTAGTTCCTTTTGAATTAGAGGCTCTAGCGTTGGATGCATTCTCCTTAGTTGTTGCTGGAAAGGCTTGACTCCCTCTTTCATAGGTATTATGTGTTGAATGATACGGGTGTCATATGTTTTCAGATCATCATAGGTCCAAGCGAAGATGTCTTTATATTGCTGAAAAAGTTTAATGAACCTACTTCTTTCTGCTGGTGTACAACATTTTCCCAAATTGACATACTTTGGTTCAGCTTCTGTGCCTAAGTTGATCAACTCATATTGCAGAGCCGAGCTGTGGGTTTTAGCGTTCACAGGTCTCCTAAATTGTTTTTGCAAATCGAAGAGAGCCTCTAGCGTTCTCACTCCCTTGGGCATAAAGTTGCCTTGCACTGCATCTTTATTTTGTAGATCTGAGTCATGCTTTTCTTCCTCTATAATGGCTTCTTGAAACGCATCTTCATTGGTTAAGAAACTGATGATCTATTCGTCATTGTCAAATACTCTGAAATTTGTGATGTTGTCGAGCACCGAAGGCCTAAAAATTAATTCAATAGAACATTTATTATTAGTGGGTACTAATCTGGAAGCGGAAGTAGCTAACAAATCAGCTGAGCGTTTTGTATTCTTGGGACAGAATTAATATTAAAAGCATCAAAGCAAGAGATTAAATTCCAGACTTCTACTTGATAACCTTTTAAATGAGGCGAAAGACAATGAATCGTATTTCTTATTTGCCTAACAACAATTTCAGAATCACCAAAGACTTTAAAAAATTTAACCTTTATACCAATGGCCTTTTTCAGACCTTGAATGAGTGCTTTGTATTCTGCGGTATTGTTAGTGCATTCAAACTCTAACCTACATGATAAAAAATATTTATTTCTATCAGGATCAATTAAAACACAACCAGCTCTGGATCCTTCCTGTGTCTTGGAGCCATCAATGTAAAGAGTCCAAAAGACATTTTCTTTTCTAACTAAGTTAGTTTGATTATTGTCTAAAATAGTGGCTAAGTCTACTATATCACAATCAATGTCACCATCCTGCGAAAACTGACGGAATTCAGGATGTCTATCTGAAATATGGCTAACTTCTTCTGATTTATAATTTCCAGGTTCTATTTCCAAAAAGTAATTTCCTAAAACTGACGATGAAAAGGCCACTACTTCATTCTTTCCATCCATCTGAGTAACATTTTGTTTCATATGTGGCTCCCTCAATATCTTAATCTGATTTTGACGATTTTGATGGGGCTGCCACAGATGAGACCAATCTGTTGCAAAATATCCATTAAGTTCTGCAGACCAGTCCCTACTCAAAATTAGACCGTATGCCTCAGGAATATCGACTACCATTATATCAATGAATTAGCATACTCTCGGATCAAATGACAACCTAATGAGTACGTCCTTTAATTCACCAATAACCTTTACAGCAGTCCTATCTAGTTGAATGATTTGAGACGGAGATGGGATAGGTTGTCCATTAATTCTCTTGCAAATTGACAAAGGCATGAAATTTGAACTGGCACTCGAGTCTACCAAATAGTTGTGCACATTATGATTAAAAATCTCAAAGGTCAATAGAAAAGGAAGAGTTTGAGATTTTGATTTTCCGCCAATACTTGCTTCATTAATTTCTGGGTTTTCTTCAGTATTTTCCACTGGGACAGCTATTTGCGGATCCAAAGCTTCTATTAGTTTTTTCCTTTGTTGTGGTAAGCTACACATATAAAAAATGGAAACATTTGCTTTCTTTTTTTTAATGTCTTCGATTATATCATAGCTCACGTCACATCCCTTCGAAACCTTCGATGGATTTTCTGTCTTGTTCAATGGAGCTCGTGGCTATTTAATTATTTCAGAGTTAGGTTCTTTAGTCACCGTAGGAGCAGCCACCGTGCTTGTTTTGGGTTGGGGAGGTATTAGGGTTATGTGCCGCCTTGGTATTTGGTTAGACCTTGTCTTGGGTATTTCTATTAATGGTTCGGTCACTGGGCCTTTACTCCTTGTAGTGATATTAACAGATGTTGTTTGTACTTCATCTATGAGTTCTTCACAAGATAGTTCTTGGGCAAGGGTCCAATACGAAAGGATCATTGTGGTGTTAGGGGCTGGTTCCTCATTGTCAAGAGTTTGCTCTTGTTGGGGACTTATTTGCTTGGGTGTTTGTGCATCTAACATTTGGTTCATTACTAAGCTCATCGAGTTGATCCACTGTGGACAACTTTTCTCTGAATGTTGTTCTTGGTGAAAAGTACAAAAGTGATCCATCCCTATTTCATTAAGATTTAAAACAACAGAATTATTCACTGGTAGGGTTGGCTGCCCATTGTCTTCTTTCCTTTTGTAGAACGGTTTGAATGGGGGTCTGGAAGAACTTGTTGCTTTATCCTTTTCTAAATCCACGATTTTATTGGAGAGTTTCTGCATCATTTTTATGACACTTTCTAAATCTGCTGTGGGTTCCTCTTTATCCCTAGTCAACAAAAAGGGTTTCTTAACAGCTGCTGGTTTGCCTTCTAAATCCAAAGCATGTTTAGCAATACTGTCATGTTCTTCTTCTACCTTCTTGGCTTCCTCAAATTTTTCTGTCAAGGTGGGTTTTTTCGTTCTTTTGATGAACATTGCAAGTGGACATTTAAGAGCTGTTGTATAATATTCTACTAAGCATTCCTCGACGGGCTTTGTCGCATCACTGAAATTATTTAACAACATTGTGAATCTCTGGTTAAACTCTTGAAATTTCTCATTCTTCTCCATTCTCATAGACAGTAATTCTTTCATGAGAGTAGCTACGGTTTTCTGATTACCATATTTTTTAAGAAAGCATTTCTCAAAATCCTCCCAACTTGTTATTGAACCAGCCTGCAAACTAAAGTACCAGGAAGATACTTTGGGTTCGAAAGTATACGGAAAGAGACGACAAACCACATCTTCGTGTTCCACGTTTAAAAGGCTTATAGCTAAATAAAATCTTTTGAGGTGATCTTCAGCAGAGACTCCTTTACTAGGGTCATACTTAGGTAAAACCTTTTCAGGGTTTTTTGGTAAATCATGGAAAGGTCCAACTATATTTAACGCCCCTCTTGTTCTCCATGCAGGCACGACCATGACTCTTGGGGGAGAGTGTGGTGGTGAGTTAAGAGGAGTATCTCTTGGAGATTGATCCTCTAGGTCTGTAGGGGTCTCTGGCCTAACTTCGTCGAAAGGTTCGGTGATCTCTTCTAGAGATAAATCTAAAAATTCTTCAAGACTTTGAACAAGAACAGAATCTCTTATGCACTGAGGATTTTTTCGAGGGGCTCTGGTTCTTGGTAATAAAGGGACTGTGGTTAATCCTCCAAGACTTCTCACATAAGAACGGGTATGTCTCCTGAATTGATTTACTTCCTCAAAAGGGACAGCATACACTACTTCTGACTGTTTGGTTCCAGGGTTAGGATCTTCTTGATTTCTGGATTCTAGATCTGGAAATTCTGGAAAGACTGTTGTGGATGGGTTTTCAGTGGAAATTTTGCTAACAAAAGAATCTTTTCCGCTAGCCATGCACTGATGGTCCTCCTTCTAGCGCCAAAAACTGTTGATGCCTCGAATATCGCTGCATCAATAAACTAGGTATTCTCCCCAGTAAGCAATTCCAATTAGATCGCTCACTGTTTGGTGTGGGGAATCCATCCGCTTAACAGTTCCGACTACCGTAAGTTTCTAAAGATTTGTTAGTTTTACCAGTTGCGGCCCGATCCATCGGTTATGTATTTTGTATTTAAAATGATGTGCACGTGCCCTAGACTAAATGCATGCAGTAAACAAATCTATATTAATCTAAACTAATCTAATCTATCTATTTTTATAAGGAACAAAGTTAAAGAATGGGTAAATAACTAGAAAATACACCAAAACAATTCCACATTTAGTTGTTAAACTGAAAGGAGCATTTACAGCAGAAACGAAAGATCATCTAAGATAACTCAAATTAATATAACCATTCAATTACCCATTTAACATGAAAATTTTACATAAGAATATGAAACCATCCACAGCAATGAATTAATTCATAAAATCCAGGAAATATCTCACAGGAAATGTATGAGAAAATTTGCAGAAATATTTCAGCAGCTTAATCAACAAGACTCCATGTAAAATAACATGCTAGCTTTCATAGGCCAAAACGATTTCCATTGATGTAGCAGAAATAGTTCCTTTACAAAATAGCAAAGACTTTCACCTGCCAAAAGTCCTTCTCTTCTCTTCTTATTAGCTATATATAGCTTTACAAAATGTGCCCAGAATTGACACCTATACCCTAACCGTTTAGATTCCTCTATTTTGTCTTGTAGTACAGATTCGTGGAGGTTCTTTCATCAGAGCCAGCTGTCCCTTTTCAAATAAAGGAATTTTAGCCTTTTCTCATATTAAGACAAAGAATTCTGATATTTCATTTAATCCTCTTGCTGACACGCAGACCTCTCCTCACTAGCTGGCTTGCTTGTGGATGCTAGGACGTCCATTTCCTTCTTCTACCCTTTGGCATCGTGTTTTAATCCTGTTGAGCAACCACAGCATGAATGAACATGAGATTGCAAATTATTATGTAGAATGGAGCACGATACCCCAACATTTTAAAACATGAGACTAGCAACAAAAAATATACTTTAATAAATCATAATGCTGCCTACTGAGGACTACAGGTTCGTGCTGACAAAAGGGACGTTTTCGCTGGCTAACCGAATTGAGGAAAAGGCGAGTTCTATCCGCCGTTTCCGAATGAAACGCTGAGTTCTTTTGAAGTTGCGGAAAGAACTGGCGAGTTTCTTCCGATTTTGCGGAAGACTTGGCGAGCTGTTTCCGAAAATGGCAAGGCATTCGTCCATCGTGGGAAAGAAACGGGAGTTGGTCCGCTATTGTGGAAAGACTTGACGAGTTATTCTGGCATTTCGGATGGGTTTTGTGAGTTCTTTCCGAAAATGCAGGTGAAAAACCGAAGTTGCGGGTGAAAAGCCCGAGTTCTTCCGAAATTTCGGAAGAAAATCTTTAAGTGCTTCCACCGTTTCGGAAGAAAATCCTGAGTCTCTTCGAAGTTTTGGAAGAAAAGTTTAAGTGATTCCACTGTTTCGGAAGGAAAGCGTGAGTCTTTTCGAAGTTTCGGAAGAAAAGTTTAAGTGCTTTTCGTTGTTTCAGAAGGAAAACTTGAGTTTTGACTTAGAAGAAAAACTTCAACTCGAATAAAGACTTCTCATTTGAAACAAAAACCAAGTACAGAAAACTTTCCAAAAGAGACTTAACTCCTAAGCAAACTTTCTAGGAAAATAAAAGGAGGGGCCCCAATGTCTACAAAACTTTGGGGGGGGGTGTTGCTGCAACAACACAAGTGTTCCGCGAAGATAAAATTGAAGTTTTCCATTATATGGTCTGCTAAGTCTGAAGAAAACAAAAAGGAGGTATCCATCTACTGGGCAGTTAAATCTTCTTTAGTGCGCGATGTGTCCTTTTCCCTTCATTTACAAGCATTAGCCCAAGGCCTATGAAATCGAGTCAATGTTCAATATCATTCTCACATTACAACAACATTTTTTAAAAAGATAAATGTGATTTTGTCAAAATTACTTGAGCTTAGGACAACGATAGTGATCTTTTCAATTTCGAAATCTATATAGCATTTCAATGGGTGAGCCCACAATGCAAGCTTATCAATGCACACGGTCTTTGGATTATGATGATGCTTCTAATACTCCTTTGTCATCATCGTTTTTATGCAATGTAATTAAAGAATGCAGGGGTTTAAATAATGACAAAGGTGGTTGCAAAGCAATTAACTCCTGCCTTATGTTTAACTAATGTGGTTGAAAAACAATTAACCCCGGTCTCACTCAACCACAATATATTACAGATAAGAGAAGGTTAATATGGATGCCATCCAATTTTTAGAGTCATTTTTCTTCAAGGAAGTCCAAAAAGAGACATTATATAAAGTGGTTCATGTTCTCTAACTGACATTCTTATTTACTCTAAGAATAAAGAGGAGCATGAAAAACATTTGAGAATGGAATTGCAATTGTTAAGGGAGCATAAGTTGTATGCAAAGCTAAGCAAATGTGACTTTTACAGGAATAAAATTCATTATTAGGGTCACATTATTTTAGAGGAAGGGATATCGGTGGCTCCAGAAAATATTGAAGCCATTATGAATTGGCCAACTCCAAAGAATGTGACAGATGTGAGATCTTTCATGGGTCTTGTTAGTTACTATCAAAGGTTCATTGAAGGATTCTCCAAGGCTGCAAACCCAATCACTTCCTTGCAAAAGAAGGGAACAAATTTTTAATGGACCTAGAAATGTGAAGAAAGCTTCTAGATGTTGAAGAAGCTTCTCACAAGTGCTCCAATTTTGAAAATTGTAGACCTAGAAAAATAATTTGTTGTGTGTACAGATGCATGTAAACAAAGACTTGGAGAAGTTCTTATGCAATAAAATCATGTGGTGTGTTATGAGTTTAGAAAATTAAAGGAGCATGAAAATAATTATGCCACACATGATATGGAACTTGCAACCATAGTGCATGCTTTAAAAATGTGGATACGTTATTTAATGGGCAGAAAATTTGAGTTGAGGACAAACCATTGTCGTCTGAAATATTTATTTGATCAGACAACATTAAATGCCAGGCAAGCTAGTGGCTAGAATTTTTATGTGAGTTTTATTTTGAGATCAAACACATAAAAGAAACTGAAAATAAAGTGGTTGATGCACTCAGTAGAAAGGTGCATGAAATGCATGTGGAAGCCATCACAACTTGCCAAAATAATTTGAGACAGTAGGTTGTTAATTACATGTGCAAATAAAAGATAAATTGCAGCCGTAGAATTTAGAAAAGACGTATGAAGGATATCATTTGGAAGAGGATGGACTTCTTGTTTATGAAAATAGAATCTATATTCCAAATGTGGAAGACTTGAGGAGATCTATTATGGATAAAATCCATAAAATGTCATATTCTGCTCACCCAAGATATCATAAAACAATTGCTACAGCTAGGAAACAATATTTTTGTTCGGGGATAAAGAAGGATATTGCTGAGTATATTTCAAAATGTATGAAATGTCAGCAAGTGAAAACTGAGCATCAACACCTAATAGGTTTGTTGCATCTTTTTCCAATTCCGGAATGGAAATGGGAAATAATTTCCATGGATTTTATTACATGATTTCCAATGATTGTGAGACAACATGATTGTATCATGGTTGTGGTGGATAAATTGTCAAAATCAGCACACTTTATTCCAGTTAAATCCACATATAAAACAGATACCATTGAAAATATTTTTATGAAGGAAATTTTCAGATTTGCATGGATTTCCTAAGGCAATAATTCCAGACAGGGATACCAAATTTACTTCAAATTTTTAGAAAAGTTTTTTGCAGATTGGGGACACGGCTGAATTTTACCACTGCATACCATCGACAAACAGATGAGCAAATTGAAAGAGTAAATGAGGTTCTTGAGGACATGCTTCGCATTTATGTGATGGAAAAACTATCCAAGTGGGAAGATTTTCTAGACTTCGTATAGTTTGCATATAAAAATGGGTAGCAAGCTTTGTTGGAAATGATTCCATTTGAAATTTTATATGGCGGAAAGTGTAGGACACCAGTGACATGGTATAATCTAGTGACATAATTGTAATTGGTCCAAAATTGCTTAAGTAAATGAAAAAATCCTAGTTGCAAAAATTAGGCAGAGTTTAAAGGAAGCCCAAGATAGGATGAAAAGCTATGCAAATAAGAATAGAATGCATAGAGAATTCAGTTTTGTGGATCATGAACTTACCTTAGAGTTAGGCCAAGGAAAAGTTCATTGAAGCTTGGAAGTTGTGCTAAGTTGTCACCAAGATATTGTGGGCCATTTGAAGTGCTTTAGATAATAGGGCCAGTTGCATATATAATTGGATTACCTGCTAACACTAGAGATCATAATTTTTTTCATGTTTCTTTGCTTAAGAAATATGTACATGATCCTAACCATGTGATTTATTGGGATGTGATTCAGGTGGAACCCGAGGGAGAGTTCCAAACCAAGCCACTATGCATCCTAGACAAGAAGGTAACATTTCTCCGGAACCAAGCCATCAGACAGGTCAAGGTGCAATGGAAGCATTTCAGTCTCGATGAAGCTACGTGGGATTTCAAGGATGCCATGAAAGAGGAATACCCATTTGTGTTCTGATTTTGAGCAAACACTCAGGACATTGTTATTCCAAGGGGGAGTGGATTGTAATACCCCCAGTTTTGACTTGGAATGTATTTAATAAAAATTATGTAAATGATGTAAATATGCTAGTATGGATTATTAGTGTGGAGCTCAAGGCCAAGGCCCAACTAGAGAATGGCTAGGCATGTATGATGTATATATTTTTATTTGGACCATATGGTTGGATTACTATGCCAATTCGAAATGTATGTAAATATTATGTTGAAAATTAATAAAATGGTCCAAGATGGTTGTGTAAAGATCACTAGATGGGCTACGATTCAACCAGAGGGGAAGAAGAAAGGGGCCCTATGGGGAAACCAAATCCTATGTTTCCATGTGTCAACCTTAGAACTCATCCAAAATATGCCATGTGCCTTAAATAAGCCAATTACCTTATTTTGACTATTAAATCCAATCATTGAATGCATATGTGAGGTTGGTGGGAAAAGTCACTTCGTGTAGTTATTGAAGAATGGGGGTTGTGATAGTTATGTCAGCTATCAGTAGTCATATTTCTTCTATGGTTAGAAGCTATGTTATTTGTCTTTTCACCATTAACTCATATCATTGGAGTCAACACTCTTTTGATCATTATCTAATGCATGTTCCTACACTACACAAAGTTTCCCATTGTTGTTCTTGACCATTACCAGACTATGTTTAACCCACAAATTTGAATTGGAAGACAGAGCTACATTTTTGGAAGGGAAAATAGATGGTTGTAGGAGAGCATGAAGGTTGGGAAAGCTAGGAACCTTTACCCATTGAGTAATGCTACTTTTGGATGCTTGCGAAGCCATGGATTAATTTTGCAGGTGGTTCTAAAATATCTTATAACTGGTTGGACTCTTACTACACACACTAGTAATCACTATAAGGGTTGGATTTCCTGAGGGAACTATGGATCAGTGAAGGGAAATGTCTTTGTTGTGTTGTGTGGGGAAGTTGGAAGGGGTGCCATGGATATGAAGGCTTAGTGGGATACCTATAGAGCTCTGGTTAAGATTTTGGATAAGCACAATGAGCATAATGGGTTTTGGGATGCGAGAGAGAAGCCTATAAATGCATTTATTCTCCTTGGTGGCCTCATAGCCTAGCTCGAGGGTGACATTTCAGTAGAAATAGTATATGCTAGACAAAGTGCCTACAGCTGACTAGAAAATCATTCTTACACAGCCAGTTGCTTGTATCTTCTTGTTCAAAAGATAAGTATTATGTTGTATATGAATTTGCAATGTTTAATTGATGTTTGTAATTAATATGCTTATAAATTGCTTGATGTGTGTGTGGATTAAGTTAGTTCCGCTGCATATTTTATTTATGTATCTAAACACATGATTTTACTGTTATGAATTCATAATTCTACTTATGGGAGAAATTTAGAGGCCCTTATTTAGTCAATGTCCCCTTCTACTAGCGAGATTGGGGGATGGGGATGCTACATTCTCCAACAAATCGACAATGCTTTTATCAGCTAAATGTCAAAATATTTCCCTCAAAGGATGAAAAGGAATACAAGGAAACTTGGTTTTCACATACATATATACAAGCTGCCATTCAACCCTCAATACATTGCTCCGGAAATACTAATCAAAAATGGATTTCTCATCAGCAAAACTTTGTTTCTCATGATCTCCAGTTCTGCACGATGCTTGGATGAAGCGTAAAATTGAGTTTGAATGGAATCGAATGAGAAATATAGCAGGAAGGTGGAGGGATAAATCTTGGGGCACTAACTAATACGGCTCCGATACACGTGTCTCATTTGTGTGTTGCGGGAAGGAGGAGGGATAAGGCGCATAGCACTAACCAATACCACTTCGATACACGTATCTCATTTTTTTTTTTGGTCAACATGAAGCATCGAAGCATTATCTAGTATCTCGTCGATGAACCATTATCCAATATCTTATTTTCTATCGGAACCATTATCCATTATCGATCTTTTTATCAGAGCCCCAACCTATTACAACGTATTTGATCCAATGGTTGGCTGCTTAATATTTAAATTTCCATTACCGCTTTCTTTTGACAAGGAATTAGCTGTGTTGCAACTTTCCCTCTTATTTAACTATGAGTGACATCTACCTTCTATTACCATTCACTGATAATTTAAACATACCATCAAAACCATGCCTTCAAATAGATATTTTAAATCATTATAATACTCAAACTCAGTACATGATCAATATGTAATGACATTAAAACACTTGAGTACACTCATTAGTTTTGAAACTCTATCGTATATTAATAATTTATTTCTAAACAAAGTCACAAATGTATAGTGGTTTAAATTTAAAATTATTTCTCACTAAGACCATGTTAAACAATGATCTTTGTTTTTCACTTTCATTTTATTAACTTTATCATTTCTTAATAGTTTTGATTATTTAGTTTCAACTTTTTTTAATTTTCTATAGATAACACCAACATCTACTTCCTTTAAAAAAATTGAGTAAGTGTAATATGTATGTGAAATTTTATATATATATATATATATATATAATTCTTTAAAAAAATAAAGAAGATTCCAAATTAATTAATACCTTTGTTAAACAAAATTACAAAAAAATTATAACAAATCAAAGTAGAAAATCATTCATTCATATATATATATATATATATGGAGTTGTCTAGTTGTGAGACGATTTTGCCCAGACGACTAGAAAGCTTCCGACCATCCTTCGACCACGTCAACTGAGTCCTCTTGCTGACAAATTCCATCCCGTCAGGGCTCTCCACTCCACCGTTGTCCTCATTCCACCACAGAAACAGTCAATCACCTCAATGACATTAATGGAGGCTGGAAAAGGTGATCGTGGTTGGTGAATTCGAATGGAGCTAAGCCCGCCATATTTCACTCTTTTAAGCAGATCCGTCCGACTTTCCTCTTTTTGATGAAAAAAAGACGACGACATGAGTGAGAAGCTTCGACCTCCTCAGTACTGTCACGTTCTGAAAATCGAGTGTGGACTGTACATAAGTGGTTAATTTTCCATGGATGATAAATAAAATATGATAGAGTGAGATCCTCGATCTCTCAATGAAGTTGATCACACAACCCATTGGGTGTTAGAAAATGAAAATGAAAATGAATAGGATCAATATTTTTCAAAATAAACTGATTATAAGGAAGATCCTAAATTGATCATCAAATATCGCAAGAATTAAAATACAACTGCCATTCCATATTTACAATGTCAAGAAAGCTCAAAATGTTCACTGGAGCACTGCTACTAAGGATCATCAGTTCCTTTACCCTTTGAAATTCCCAATCTAAGTCCAAAAGAAATCAATGGGATTCTAAGCTCAACCCTATTTTGAAGAATTATCATGGAAATAGTGACTGGCTCTTTGCTACAGACAAGTGTAGACAATCTATTTGCCTCTTGATTCTGTTTTCAATAGATATGATGGAGATGGAGATGTATTGATGCAAAACTGCTTTCGATCTCTTCTGTATATTGAAGGTCTCCATGAAAACCCATACTTCTTTGGCTTCTTTCTCCATTCAACCATTCCACCACTGGTTTTGAATCCCCATAGATTTTAATGTCATGTATGCCTTCTTCATGTGCTATGGCCATAAGAATAGTAGCTAATTTGATCAATGCAAATTTTTACTGATCCTTGTTCAAGACCATATTCAAAGAATATTTTGTAGTTTTGAGAGATCACCAGGATCCCTCCATGCCGACACAAATTTTGGTTGCTGTTTGATGCCCCATGGAAAAATCCCTATGGGTTGTTTGTGTTGATATGCAGTTCCACTTCCTTTAATTTTGTTTTTTATTTGAATTTTGGAATTTGTCTATACTCATGAGATGGGGAAATTACCTTTCCTTGAGATAGTGCTTCAATACAAGCTCGACAAACTTCCCATAGAACAAAGCATGGCAATGAGTGATGTTTTATTTGTACATCATGATCGTCCTGGCATGATTCCAAGGTCTCCTCCACAGTTTCAGCTTCTTACTTTCCTTTTTCTCTTGTCAATATTCTAGCTGTTGATGGTATTTCTTTAGTGTAATGACAATGTAGTGACTGAAAGACATTGATGTTCCAATCAATTATTCATGCCCTTTGACCTTGTTTATTCTCATGTCTTGTGAAAATGTTTACGATGTCAATTTTGGATGATGCGACCTTGGAAATTCTTGACACCATTTGGGAGGATAATATAATTTCCTGAAATAGGATAGAGATTAGAGAAATTACAATTAGAATTTGATGGGGAGATCAAAAGGTGATATGGGTAGAGCAGGGAGAGGGGACTTCATGTGTTTCAGAGACAATTGAACTATAACTTTAAACTAAGTTTGGGACAAACAATAGTGGCAATGCAGACTCTGAATCAGTAATTTTTAGGTTATTTAAACTCTTCAAAGATGGAATTTAAAATTGTTAAAATTCTTTATAGAATCCAAGCTCATCATTAGCTTCCTCGAGAGAGATATTGTCTCGAAGGACTCAATCCTAGAAGATAAGATCCAAATAGTCTATTGAGTATTATTGTAACAACAAAATGTCCTTGATATTTAACATGTATGTAAGGCCTTTGAGCCATTGTATTGAGGTTATCTAGTTCTAGAGAATTGTATCTACAATTTTATATTCTTAGCATTGCAGACCCCTCATTACCTTCACCTGAAAGAACTCTTAATTTTCTTGAGGATGTTAAACGGGGTCTTCATTTACAAAATATTCTGTAACATATAGTGTTTTCAAGTTGTAACATTATGTATATGTGGATCCATGTTGTTGTAACAGAGTTTTATTATTCAACATCTTGGTTCTCTGTTTTTTCCATTATTATATATGCACAATCTATAGAGACAACCATTCGGAAGGACAGTAAACCAAATATGAAAACAAATGAAATGGCCAAAGAATTTCAGTACGAAGAAGAGGAGAATCCCTCTACCAAGCATAGGTTATCTTGCTTAAAAGAGGTTATGGTAGAATTCTAGGACACAATGAAAATGCAAGCTGGACAACTGGTGTAGATGACATCATCCTCATTTTCACAGCTTCAAGCCAATGCAATGGATAGCATTTATCCTGTGAGCAGTCCATAGCTATCAATTTTCCCTCTACCCGGAGCTATCAACTGGATGGAAAACTAGTGATTAAGAAATGTGATGGAAGTTTGCATGCAGAGAAGATAGATGTATGGTTGTGCTTCTTGGATGTTTATTTCACTTGTCACAAATTCATAAATGTTCAAAAAATTTCTATGCTTGATTGAATATGTCTAGGCATGCACCACTATAATAGGCAGGCAATGCCACTTAAAAGAACATCATGTTGTCATTTGGAAAGATTTTTAATGAGTGATAGGGAAAAAGTGCTATCTTGTTAGAGATGAAGGAAAACTAAAAAATAATAGTAATATATGCTATGATGGGAAAATGGACATACCCTAACACTCTTTGTATTATATAATGTATGTATCAGTGACAGACTCAGTATTATATAATGTATCTTTAGGTGGTGAATTTTGGGGCAGATGATTTATAAGTGTTGTCCATATTATAAATTATATATTAACATCACATGTAATTAAAAAAATATAAGTGTACTATTATTTTTAATTATATATATATATATCGCAATGAAGCCAACAGACACGCATGCCCCATCCATGAATTCTTGGATGGTATCAAACAAGGATACCAATCAAAGTGAAGAAGGAACGATCCTTATAATCTTTGCTTCAAAACATATCTCCTTTGACTGTGGTTTAGGTGTTGGTACCAACAATTTTGAGGAAGTGAAGGCTGCCAGCATCCAAATATTAAAATACTTACATATCTGTGAAGATTCTAAACTTCAAAAACTTACATATCTGTCAAGATTCTAAACTTCTGATAGATTTACTATAAGATTCCAAAGATAAGAGAAACATTCATATTCAAGGAAGAATACATTTTCCTTAGTTCTTTCCCACATCTCATAGAATTGAACCAAACAACGGATTCCCTTTCTAAGCGGGCTTGCAGAAGGGATCCTGGATCTCTCTTAATCAGGGTGTCCATTGACAGAGTGGACGAATATTTATTTTTTAGAATATTTGACTCGTAGATGTTGTTATGTTCTCCATGGATTTGGGGCTTAGCAGCTTTGACGCAGATGAATTCCATAGGGACTCTCATATTCATGCTCTCGGGATATTTTCTTTATTCAGACCGTAATCAGATTGCGGAATTTTCTTTATCTTAGTTGAGGATTAATGTCGTCGACATTTTATGTTTAAATGAGAAACAACAATTTCCAACTTACTATATTTCATGGATGGTGTTTTAATCATTTTTTCTTAAAATGTTAGAATAATTTTTGTAATTAATCTATAATTTGGGCTACACATGTAATAATTAAAATGTGTGTGCTATCATTTAATTAAGCCTAAATATAGTGATCTAATTAATAATTGATTAATTGGCTTAAGGGTATAATTGTCATGAGATTATTGTGTAGATACCATTAGATAATTAATATTTCTATGAGGGGCGGAAATATAATTATGATAAAGATTAAAACTGCCCTAGCGGTTATTGTGAACTGCCCTAGCGGTTTATAAATAGGGTTATGGTCCCCATTCTACCACGACGCATTCCAATTTCTGAAAATCCTCTCAGAGAGAAGTTGACGCAGAATCTAGTGGATAGAATTGGAAGATCATCTCAAAGGGTTCTCTTCCTGTAAGGTTTCTCCTTCAATGGATTCAGGTATGCTTCCGCTATTAATTTTTACTCATTGTTTTAATCAGAAGATTCCAGTATATATATAAATTAAGGTTTTTCATTTTGTTTGATTATTAACAAGTGGTATCAGAGCCTACTTCTTGATTAATTCTTTGAGTTATTAATTTAATATATATATATATTTGTCAATGGATTCTCTTCAGAATTTTTTTTTAGAGTCTCAGAGAAAGTAAAATATTATAAGTGCTTTGAATAGCGATCCGTTTTTATTTATTAAATATATCTGCACAGCAAAGTTTTTTTTTAGTGTGTGGACTTCCATCAAAGTTGTATTTTTTTTGAACGCCCTGTATTTGCATCTCCTGCAAGACCAAATCTGAGACATCTGAATCCATTTTATAGAATAATCTGGGCCTCCATCCAAACGCTTTTCTCCCATGCTAAAAGATGCCCAATTCATTCTGAAAACGTGTTCAGTGCTGGGCGTCCCATTATAATTTTGCCTCATCTTCTCAGCAGCTGTACGTGACAGCGAACTCCATAAAGCCATAGCCCTCTATACTTATTATCTTGGCAGCGAACTCCATAAAGCCATAGCCCGAGATTTTCTTAATCCGGGCGTTACTTATTATTGAATGTGGAGGTGATTAAGATTACATGTTAATCAATCGGTTCAATGTAAGTCACAGGCCAGACCAGAATTGATATCTATCAGGGTTTTCATCTGCAAATCATTCTTACAAACGTCATAAACAACCGGTTTATATTTAAAATAGCACGGTTTATTACAAGTACAGATAAAAATTTCACGGATCTTTGTCATGTTTACAATAAATCTTTGCTTTACAAGTTTACATGTAAACGCTCGTATTATGTAAAGTTCTGCGCAAAAGATCATAGGGATTTATTTTTTATTTTGGTTTTGAAAATTAAAATTTATCTTTCAGCGTCCTTCGGTTGACATTATTTGGCTGAATGTATGTCGTAAAGAATGTTCAACGTCAATATTATTACACTTTGTTTTATATTCATGATATATAATTCCATTCCGATCAGCATTCATGATAATCAATTTCAGAAAGAAAGAAATCGTATTGAGTTTTTTTTGGCCATGGGACCATTTCGTCGAACCATTAACATGAACCAGTTTGAAAATTGGCTTAGAAAAATACTCCAGATTACATGGATACATTATCAAAAGAATGTATTTGTTTTAGTGAAAGATTTTATCATACGTGTTATCCAGAACTTATTTACTTGGACTCTCTCGTAATGTCATATTGAAGATGTGTGTTTTTTGTTGAATCGTTGTTTTCACATCTATATTGTATCATGCATTAGAAATCTAGTTCAGGGGAGATTGTTTGTTCAGAGACTGATTTAATTGAAGTTAACTTAGTTAGATGGGGTAAGTACTGGGAAAGTGATCTTTTCTTGGCAGAAACTCGCGATCCTTTCTTGAACCCCGTGACAGTCCATCAAATAATGAAGCAGTAAATACATTTAGAATTTTTCCAAACCTGTGAATTTGAATTTGATTTTTTAATAGCATTTTATGATATTTAAGTTATTGATCTAGCATTTTAAATAAGCTAATTAAAGCGGAAAATCACCAAAGTGACATCTTTCGTGTAGATTAGTCTGTTCAGGGTGTTAGATTTTTTTGTGTGTATGTGATTCATGCGGGTATTGACTGGCCCAAAGGAAAGTTAATATTTGGTCAAATTGCATACATACCTGTGGTGATAAATATGTGATGATTATAAAGGTAACTTAATGTGAATAATAACTCAATCCAAAGATAGATTTATTATTTGACATAACTTATCATCAATGTTTGATCACTACAACAAGAGTACCACTTACAGTTAATATTATTGTCCAAAGACTTGATATTAATGTTGTGCCAGGTATCTTGAAATGTCATAATTTTTTTAAATTTAAAGATTATGTGTTTAATTGCTTATTTTATGTGAACATGATGGTTTATTTAATTCATTTTATTTTGTTCTCTATTTCAGCTTTTATATCAACTACTTCTATATCTGCCAACATCAATAATGTCCCTATGTTAAATGGGACTAATTTTAAGGACTGGAAAGAGAATATGATGATTCTCTTAGGCTGCATGGATATAGATTTAGCCTTGAGAATGCCCAAACCCGATGAACTCAATGAGGATAGTACTCAAGAGGATGAGGTTTATTGGGATAAGTGGGAACGTTCAAATAGGCTAAGTCTTATGATCATGAAGCGCGGCATTCCAGAAGCTTTTAGAGGTGCGGTAACCAATGAGGTTACTAATGTCAGTGACTTCCTTGCAGAAATTCAGAAACGTTTTGCCAAAAACGATAAGGCTAAAACGAGCACGCTTTTAGCAAGCTTGATTTCAATGAAGTACAAAAGCAAGGGTAATGTTCGGGAGTACATCATGGAGATGTCTCATCTTGCTTCAAAACTTAAGGCTTTGAAACTCGAGTTATCTGATGATTTCCTCGTGCATTTGGTTCTCATCTCTCTTCCTGCACAATTTAATCAATTCAAGGTCAGTTATAACTGTCAGAAGGATAAATGGACTCTTAATGAGCTCATTTCATTTTGTGTGCAAGAGGAAGAGATATTGAAGCAAGACAAGACCGAAAGTGCTCATCTGGCTAGCACCTCCAAGGATAAGGGCAAACGAAAGAATAAGGATAATAAGGTTGCTGCTTCTAAGGGTCCATAACAAAAGAAACAGAAAGTTGAGATAACATGTTTCTTCTGTAATAAGCCTGGACATACTAAGAAGGAATGTACCAAGTATGCTGCTTGGCGTGTTAAGAAAGGTATATTTCTTATTTTGGTCTGTTCTAAAGTTAATTTAGCTTCAGTATCTAGAAATACATGGTGGTTAGATTCTGGTGCTACTACTCACATTTGTGTTTCTATGCAGGGTTGCCTGAGTTACCGAAAACCAAGTGATGCTGAAAGATGCATCTATGTCGGAGATGGTCAGTCGGTAGAAGTAGAGGCAATAAGGCACTTTAGATTATTATTGAAATCCGGTTATTTTTTGGACTTAATAGATACTTTTGTTGTACCGTCTTTCAGACGGAATTTAATTTCAGTTTCTGTTTTGGACAAATCAGGTTATTGTTGTTCATTTGGAAATAATAAATTTACATTATCTATTAATTCAAATGCTGTTGGAACCGGTTTACTTAATGTTTATGATAATCTATATTTGTTGGAAACTGTTCCGTCCTATAATGAAACCTTGCATGTGGAATCACGAGGTACAAAGCGTAAATTGAATAAAGATAATTCGGCCTCATTGTGGCACAAACGCCTAGGTCATATCTCTAAATCTAGAGTTGAGCGACTTGTGTCCGATGGGATTTTGGAATCACTTGACTTTTCATATTTTGATATTTGTGTTGAGTGTATTAAAGGAAAACAGACCAAAACAAAGAAATTAGGTGCCAATAGAGCTACAGACGTCTTAGAATTAATTCATACAGATATCTGTGGACCATACCCTACGGCATCTTGGAATGGTCAACAGTACTTTATAACATTCATAGATGACTATTCAAGATATGGCTACCTATTTCTTATACATGAGAAATCACAATCATTGGACGTGTTCAAAACATTTAAAGCGGAAGTTGAGTTACAACTCAACAAAAGAATAAAGAGCGTCAGATCTGACCGTGGTGGTGAATACTATGGTAGATATGACGGATCAGGTGAACAACGTCCAGGACCATTTGCTAAATACCTAGAGGAATGTGGGATCGTCCCTCAATACACCATGCCAGGATCACCTAGCATGAATGGTGTAGCAGAAAGACGAAACCGAACTCTTAAGGACATGGTAAGGAGTATGATTAGTCATTCTACTTTACCCGAAAAACTCTGGGGTGAAGCACTCAAAACGGCAGCTTATATCCTAAATCGGGTGCCAACTAAAGCGGCTGCTAAAACGCCTTATGAGCTTTGGACGGGTCGAAAGCCCAGTTTAAACCATTTTCATATTTGGGGATGTCCAGCTGAAGCGAGACCTTATAAGCCTCATGAAAAGAAACTGGACTCTAAAACAGTTAGCAGCTACTTTATTGGCTATGCAGAACGATCAAGGGGTTTTAAATTTTATGATCCTGCTATTAGGTCAATTTTTGAGACGGGAACTGCAACATTTTTTGAGGATGTTGAGTTTGGGGGGAGAAATCAGGCTAGGAATATTGTCTTTGAGGAGGAAGAGGGATCTACTATTGCTTTTGATAATGTACAGGTTTCACTACCTATCATTGATCAAGAAGTAAACTTGGATCCTCAACCAACAGACAATATTGTTCAACCCTTAATTGTTCAACCCATTGCAAATGAGGACATTGCTCCTGAAGAACAAACTCAACAACCTCAAGAAAATATGCCATTAAGGAGATCCACTAGAGAGAGGAGAAGTGCAATTTCGGACGATTATATCGTATATCTCCAGGAACGTGAGGTAGAAAGTGGAATGATGGAAGATGATCCAATCAACTTCCAGCAAGCCATGAAAAGTTCCAACTCTCAGAAATGGATTGAAGCCATGAATGAAGAGTACAAATCTATGCAATACAATAAAGTTTGGGAACTTGTCCCATTACCAGTTGGTACGAAGCCCATTGGTTGTAAATGGATATTTAAAACCAAGCGGGATTCAAATGGTAATGTAGAAAGATATAAAGCACGTCTTGTAGCTAAAGGATTTACTCAAAAAGAAGGAATTGACTTCAAAGAGACCTTCTCTCCAGTTTCTACGAAGGACTCTTTCAGGATAATCATGGCACTAGTTGCACATTATGATCTTGAGTTACATCAAATGGATGTTAAAACAGCGTTTCTCAATGGTGACATTGATGAAACAATTTATATGGTACAACCAGAAAATTTTGTGTCCGAAGACTCAAAGAATATGGTTTGTAAATTAACTAAATCCATTTATGGGCTCAAGCAAGCTTCTCGTCAGTGGTACTTCAAGTTTCATCAAATTATTGTCTCATGTGGTTTTGAGGCAAATCTTATGGATGAATGTGTGTATCACAAATTCAGTGGGAGTAAGTATATTTTCCTGGTTTTATATGTCGATGACATATTGCTAGCCACAAATGATATTAGCATATTGCACGACACCAAGAGATTTTTATCAAAACATTTTGAGATGAAAGATCTTGGCGATGCCTCCTTTGTCTTAGGAATACAGATACACCGAGATCGTTCTAGGGGTATTCTAGGATTGTCACAAAGGACCTATATTGATAAAGTCCTCAAAAGGTATGGCATGCAAAATAGCAAACCAGGTGATACCTCTGTCGCTAAAGGAGACAAATTCAGTCTTAATCAATGCCCTAAAAATAGTTTAGAAAGTCAAGAAATGCAGAAGATTCCTTACGCTTCGGCTGTGGGGAGTCTAATGTATGCTCAGGTATGTACACATCCGGATATTGCGTACATTGTTGGCATGTTAGGCAGATATCTAAGTAACCCTGGAATGGATCATTGGAGAGCAGCCAAGAGGGTTATGAGATATTTACAGAGAACAAAAGAGTACATGCTTACATATAGGAGATCGGATCAGTTAGAGATCATTGGGTATTCCGACTCCGACTTTGCTGGATGCCAAGACAGCAGAAGATCCACATCACGCTATATTTATCTGTTGGCTGGTGGAGCAATTTCATGGAGGTCTGCCAAACAGACACTCATAACTTCATCTACCATGGAAGCAGAGTTTGTAGCATGTTATGGGGCATCCAATCAAGGAATATGGCTACGAAATTTTGTCACTGGGCTGCGTGTTCTGGATGGTATTGAAAGACCACTGAAGATATTTTGTGACAATAAATCAGCAGTTTTATATTCCAATAACAACAGGAGTTCTACAAAATCAAAATACATTGATATCAAGTTCCTAGTTGTAAAAGAAAAAGTACAGAGTGGACAGATATCCATAGAGCATATTGGAACAAACTCCATGATAGCGGATCCGCTTACAAAGGGATTACCACCCAAGGTCTTTCATGAGCACACTGCTCATATGGGTGTTGTCTCAATTGAGGATATTCAAATTTAGTGGGAGTTTATATTATTCATTTTATATTGCTCTATGTTATGTTTAGACTTTATCTATACATTTGGATTGTGTTCTGCAGAAATAAAGTATTCATTTTATTACACTCTGTTAAATTATGATAAAAATTTGATCTTAATAAAGTTAAGTAGGACCAGTTGGAAATAGGCATGAATAGATCACATTGTATGTAATTTCCATGCTATGCACTCATGATTGATCTATGTCATTTAGCTATGTAGATATATGTGACCATTGATTGGTCTAGTAACGATTGATGTAACAAAGGCCACCTTGATCCTATGTCAGTATAGTTAATGGACCAGATTGTTCGGATATACCCTAAGGACATGATAGCAAATTTTGAGCTCATAAGGTTAAGCACATTTATTTGATTACATATGCATGTGGCCCAGTGGGAGATTGTTAGAATAATTTTTGTAATTAATCTATAATTTGGGCTACACATGTAATAATTAAAATGTGTGTGCTATCATTTAATTAAGCCTAAATATAGTGATCTAATTAATAATTGATTAATTGGCTTAAGGGTATAATTGTCATGAGATTATTGTGTAGATACCATTAGATAATTATTATTTCTATGAGGGGCGGAAATATAATTATGATAAAGATTAAAACTGCCCTAGCGGTTATTGTGAACTGCCCTAGCGGTTTATAAATAGGGTTATGGTCCCCATTCTACCACGACGCATTCCAATTTCTGAAAATCCTCTCAGAGAGAAGTTGACGCAGAATCTAGTGGATAGAATTGGAAGATCATCTCAAAGGGTTCTCTTCCTGTAAGGTTTCTCCTTCAATGGATTCAGGTATGCTTCCGCTATTAATTTTTACTCATTGTTTTAATCAGAAGATTCCAGTATATATATAAATTAAGGTTTTTCATTTTGTTTGATTATTAACATAAAATTGACAGGAAATTCAACTCCTAACTCCCTTCTTCTCTGGTTTTGGTTGTTGGTAGATGTGGATGTAAATCGCGGGAAGACATGATGAACATGTGGGGTAACTAAGTAAATATCAAAATCCAATTCTGTGAAGTGGCAATGGAAATGGATTACCTTCCGATGAAGTATTGATGCGGTCGATGATGAATGGCAATGCCCTACAATTTTATATTGGCTTCTATTGCTGCCTCTCTGCGTGCTCTGAGATGTTGATCAGTTGAACAGCAGAAGCCTCGTAACTGAGTCATTGAATCCTGGTTGTCGGTGTGGACATATAATGATAGGTGTTGTGAATCCTGATAACTGAGTCACAAAATCCTGGTAACTGAGTCGCTGAAAGCTGTAGATGTCCAGCTAAATGATTGCAGGGCGTAGGGCAAGGAAATTTTTAGGGGCGAAATTTCTCCAATTGGCTATTTTTGGGCTTTTCTTCAAAAAATAAATTGACTGTTTGGTCATTTTTAGTCTCTAATATCATATATATTTACATAAAATATGTTTTTTATCATAATATTCACCAAAATTTACAATTTTCAATAATAAATTGTATGTTTCATATTTAACATTAGCCTACCAATTTATATTTATATGTTTTTTTCAATCCAAAATAATTGCGTGGAATACTATATTTAATATTCTATACTTAAGTATACTTTTATAATCCTTGAAAATTACCCTCGAGTTTGAGTTTGATTCAAATTCACCAATCACGATCACCTTTTCCGGCCTTCATTAATGTTATTAAGGTGGACGACTATTTCCGCAGTGGAATGAGGACAACGACGAAGTGGTGGGCCCCAGAGATCAAATTTGAAGGGTGGGGTCCCATTTCACTTTGAAGGGCTATGAGATATTGAACCCTTCAATGCTGCCAGTAAAAATAAGTCATTCTTTTCATTTGAAAATGTACTAGGACATCAAAATTTCAATGTTTACTTACATAGTAAAGTCGAGAGACTTTATTTTGCAGTGGATATAGCTGAACATAATATATGTCATATAACACAACCATACTTCGTCCCGATCTAGCAGTTGGGTGCCTAGGCTGTTATGCCACCTTTTCCATCTTAGCAGTTTCCCAAATTGATCTTGCCTCTTAAAATTTTAACGAGTATAATAATACAGTTAACTTGCTAACCCCATTCCAATCCAACTTTCATCCTTACATCCAAAATTAATACTATTTTACTCTTTCATGATGTGCTTGAACATGAGGAATTTATTAGTGAAACATAACTTAGGAGACACATAGAAAATCCACTTTCCAATGTTCAGTGTGAATTGCCATAGCTAAATTCATAGATCTTTTTTGCTGCATCAGCTACAATTAGCTTGTTAGTCCAATTCCAATCCAACTTTTAACCAGTATAATAATATTTAATACATCTTAAAATGGGTTCCTAGGCTGCTTCAAACACTACAAACTCGATGAAGAATTGGGTTATTCAACTCTTCTAAAAGCAACATGATGCTTATTCTTGGAAAAGTTCAATCTTTTTGAATCAATATGTTCTTCAAACTAATATAAATTTTAGCCTACATAAAATCTAGCCTACTTAACAATGGAAAAAATGATAATGTAAGAAAAAAAAGGAAGAAATTGTTTTATAAGCCAAAAACATTGGAGGTTGAGTTTGGTCTCTATCTGTTACTAAATTAGTGAACAATAGAGATGTATGCATAAAGGCCGTAAAAAAGGTGAAGGGAAAGAATCTGAATGGTAACTTTTTTTTACTTTGTTGAATTGAGAACCATAATTCACTTTCATGCACCTTTATCAAACAACTTCGTTTCCATTTATAATCCTCCTTCGGGCAAGTATATTAGAGAGAACAGTTCAACAAAGAAGTTGGATTGGATTGAAAACTAATAGCAAGTTTCTATGTCACTCTAATTGTGTACCCTATGGCATAATTGAATGCCAATGACAACAATATATGTTTTAATTTTTCATTCAACACTATGAATGCCACACGTACTTGGGATAGAATACGTTTAAGCACTCCTTACATGTTACATGCTATGTCATGGTTTGAGCAAAGAGAACTATCCAACTCCAGGAAAATTTTGTTCTCAATAGTTGATTAAGGACCCTCGATGCTTCTTCTCTATAGCCCTCCCCCTAGATCTCGTTATACATACTAAATCTATGGTATCATGGAGTAGAAGATGGGTTGTAACTTGTGAAGCATAAGTAAAACATAGGTAGACCAAGTAGAGAGGAGATGCATAGATGGTTGAAGTTCTTGTTATATGGTTGAAGTTCTTGTTTTATTCCAGACCAGCCGACAAGGGTAACAAAATCAAAAGGTAAAGTAGCACCGTCGTTTTAAAAATCAAGATTACAAAAACATTTTTGTCCCAGTTCGTACAGTCGAACGCGGATTGTAAGTATAGTAGCATCGGTGGTCTTCATATTAATAAATACCAAGAATATTAAACCGTTAAATACTAGAGGAAGGTGTCGATTCAACGATTGAGCAATTGGGGAAAATAGCTCATGTAATACAGTTTTAGATACAAAGTTTGGATTCTTGATCTAACTCATTAACTAGACGCATGGAGGTTGGCAGAGTGGGAACTTCCCCAAATCCCTATGCTTTTTGGTAAAGCTGGGGGGTGCACTGCACACACCTGTTTCCTGTAGGGATGCAACAATGACCAGTGGAAGTTGAACGGGGAAGAACTCGGTTTCAGAGTGAAAACAATGGTCTTCCTTGTCCCCTCCATTTCAGGAAAGTTAAAGGGCAGCTAAATTCTCAAGAGCTTTGATCGAGCGACAATAGAAAATAGGGAAATCCAAGGAGCACATGGAATCATATGTGTATACACAGGACATATGGAGAAAGAATCAATTGTTGTTGTTGCTACAGTTGGGAATTGATAAATGTCGTTCTAAACAACCTTTGACGGATATTTGTGACAAACCCACTCTCAAGTCCAAGCTTTAAATTTGAAGCCTTCAAGGCCCATTTGAAGTAACAAAATTTCAGTCAAATAATAATATTGTGTTTGAACTTTGAAGTTACAGAATTTTAATCAAATAACAAAATTTTTAAATAATTGATGGGATCATGAATGGATAAAATGATGTACATATCTGTAAATTCATAGGATGTCAACAATCTAGTCAGCATTGAAGTTGAGCTCCTCAAAGAAAAAAAATTTATTTATATATGTTTATGGCAGGCTGACATTGGAAGCTTCGCTCCGCAAACTCTCCTGGAGGACTGGAGGAGATAGAGTAGGTGGAACTTGGAAGTAGCTCGACCACAGTGGAGTAGGGGTATAAGAAAAAACTTGTTTGTATTCCTGTAATATTATATATTGATGGTCAGAGCCATGGAAGCATGGAATTCGAGAATTGACTTGATACAACAAAGAAAACACAAGGTGGGACTCGGGAGTCGCAGGATTGACTTGATACAACAAAGAAAACACAAAGTGTGAAGATGGGAGCCGTAGACAGTAGGATTAACTTGATACAACAAATCAAACGTAGGGTTGTGTGTAGGGGCCACGGGCAGGAGTAGCAACCTACAACATTACAAGAAGTTTCTAGATTGTGGATTTTGTCTGAAATGCCAAATTCGGGGCACATTAACATAATATATTATACATTGAATACTCAATTAACTCACTGAGTCAAAATTCACGAATTGGTATGTGATAACTTGTAACTTGGTAAGCCCATTGCCAACAACACGTATGATACACCAACTAGGTTTAATAAATTTGTTGCTTCCATTAAATGTGTTAAACATGTAAGCGCTCACTACAAACACGAGAACTTAGAAGCATTCAAGCCATGGGCTGCTCAGTGTAAGCCCATCCATGTAAGTTGGTCAATGATATTATTAGAGGCCCAATGGTCCATGATCCATGGATTATTGAACACGTGGATATTGGAGAGTAACCGAGTCCCACTCCCAAGTCACCTAGCTAGTAGCCACATTCCCAATTTCCCACTGAAAACTGTCGATGGGTGAAATTTGAAGCTACCCTTCTATTGCAATTTTGAACAATAGTGGTTAATTTAATTATTGAAGGACTTACCATGAAATTGAATTTTTTTTGCATGGTAAAATTTGAAATGGCCTTCTATAACATGTAAAATGGCCTCTAAAGGCTTCAAATTTGAAGCCTGGTGGACCCTGATGGGAGGGAATTTGTCAGCGAGAGGACTCAGTTGATGTTAGAGGGATGGCTGGTGGTGAATGGAAGCTTTAGGTGTCCTAGCGAAATCGTCGCACAACTAATATATATTATTAATGATTTCTCTAATACTTCTAAGCTTTTACTTCAAGCCAATATGAACATAAACTTAATTTCCCCGCAAATTTATACTGTTTTAAATATATTTTCAAATTTATACTCTTTGAAATATATATTTAACTAAGTTTAAGAAAACCCATTAAAATTTAATGTGAACTTGGAAATGCTCATTATTATAGCATATTTATAACCAATATCATCTTATTTGCATGGCAACACAAGCAAGAATATTAAAAATTAAGAATTTATTTTATTGGAATGTCTCTTATGTATAAAAAAACAGTTAATACAAAATAGGGTTTTGGGTATTATTCTTATAGTTTGGTATATTGTATTAGTAAAAAGTAAAAAATGATTTTTTTTTATAGTATTGTTTAAATAGTTTTTAATAATATTATTATTCTTATAAGTAGGTATATTGTATTGAGTAAGTGAATAAAAATGCATTAGTTAGTTGATTACAATTTTACGAGACATTCATTATCGAACATGATTGAGTAAATTTTGGGGCTAACATAATATGACCAATGGGCTATAATAATGATTCTATGAATATAACATTTGTTTATTTTCTTGAAAGAGTAGAAATTATTAAATTTATAATAAATGTTATCATAATATAAGTTTAAGTGATGTAAATATTTTAATTAAAAATATATAAAAAAAAATATCAATTAAAATAAAAATAAAAAATAAAATTATGATACTGATAACTATTAAACGTCTATTTATATTAATTTTGATTTATCAAACTTTAAAAATGTAAGGAGTTATATGATTTCTTTTAGAATTTTTTTTTTATTCTTGAAAAGTTTCAAGAGAAGCATTCCAAAATCTCCATAGTTGAGAAGAGTTTAAAGGTTAGGAAGGTCACTATTGTAGCAAATATTATGAAATTGTGCTCTAATGTGGGTGTACACCGGACAATCTATGAGAAATTAATTTTCATCTTCAACCCTCTTTGTGTCACAAATATAACAAATTCTTTCATCCCATAGTGTTTTAGGAACCACCCATCGCCCTGTTTCATTACGAAGCTCATGAGAGTTTGTTCTTATTTTAGCAATGTTGATTTTCTACTTTAAGTCAGTTAAAACATAGATATATATTTTTTATTCTAGATTAGGGTTTATCACCTCCTTATAATATATTAATTTTCTCTTATTCTCTACTTATTTACCGCACCACATCTTCTCTATATATTTATAGGTAATAATAATTTAATGTTATCATTGCTATGCAAAATGACCACTTCCTCAACTCCCCAATGATTTAGTCATTATTTGACATCCTTATGCCAAGCTTGCTTAAGTCGTAGGCTGTTTTGAATAGAGTAAGAAGAAATCTTATGAAGCT
The DNA here is from genome assembly GCA_027924585.1 of Larix kaempferi. Lineage (NCBI taxonomy): Eukaryota > Viridiplantae > Streptophyta > Pinopsida > Pinales > Pinaceae > Larix > Larix kaempferi. The sequence continues at coordinate 11,073,017 of BSBM01000301.1, forward strand.
TCTTGTCTCCCATGTTGTTTATCTTGTTCTTGTACATTATCTACCTAGTCATAGTCATGCTCTCAATCAAGGAGATACTTGCTTCTATGAGGAGGATACAATAGGGTGTATTTCCTTTAATTTTGTGATTACAAGTTATAAAGAACTTTTGGATTTTCTCTATCCTTCTCCATGATCATCTAGAGATGTTGCAACCCCAAACTTCATTACCATATAAGATAACTCGAATGACAAGAGTCTCAAAGAGGAGTTTCTTCCTATCTCAAAGAGAGATTTTTGCGTATTTACAACTATTTTCAAGTCTATAATAAGCTTTACATCCTCCATAAACCATTTTCTCATTGCTATAGTTCCAGTTAAGCTTATGACATTAAATATTGATTATGAGATATTTATATGAATGGGCACTTCCTCCAAGTTGATATTTCCATACATGAAATTATCATAAGTGATCTTTTGGGATTTGATTATCATAACCTTTGTTTTGTTATTGTCAACAATCATACCCATATTAGAGCAAAAATCCTTGAGAATTTCTAGTTTTCCATTGATATCATAGGGACTTATTTCCAAAAGAACAATTTCATTAGCATAGAGAATGACGATGATAACTATACAAGCCAAAGTTGTGTCAGTGCAACCTATCTCTTCCAAACAACACTCTAGCTTGTCGACTTAAATGCCAAAATTGGTAGGGGATAGGGGACAACCTTGCTCGACTCTTGTATGAAAATTAATTTCTTCTAACCAACTCTTAGAGTTCTTAAACTTGGCAATAACGTTCTTGTACAACCTTATTGCAACAACACTCAACTCATAAGGGGCTTTTAGCTCTTGTAATTTATTCTAGAGGCTATTTATGGAACTGTGTCATATATATATAAAAGTGTGTTTCAATTTGTTTCAATTATAATGAAAGAAATTAAAACCTACATCATAATTAACTAAGCTTTCAGGATGATGATTATGGTTATTAACTTCTCTTAAAACTAAATTTGATTTATAAGACATTTAAATTTATATTTAAATAAACACTAAAATATATATAAACCTTCAATTAAAATAATGTTAAACTTTAACTATTTTTTAATATAAATAAAATAATTTACATATCTATTATAATATTTGAATTTCATTTCCTATATTCCTAAAATTAACTAAATAAGAAGTTGTTCCTTAAAAAACATATATTTAAATTTCTTACCTATTACCTTAATATACTTTTTTATTACATTTATCTTCTTATTCCTTTCTATTACATTTACCTTCTATTAACACTCACTAAAGATTTAAACATGCCATCAAAAAAATACACTAATAATTTAAACATACCATCAAAAAAACATGTCTTGAGATAGCTATTTAAAATAATTATAGTACTACATGATGAAGATGTAATTGCTTAAAAAATAAACACAAGTACACTCATTATTTAAGTTATGAAATTCCATCGGTGTTTCTCTTTTTAATAATCTATTACTTTTATCCTTTCTTGATAGTTTTGATAATTTAGTTTCATCTTTTTTATTTCTTATTGATGGCAATAATATCTACTCCCATATAGTTAGGTCATCTTGTTTTAAATAAAACTAAATGAATTTTTAAAACTATTAAAAATTAATATAAACTAATTATTATTAGAGAATATGTATTAAATAAATATTTTCTTATTTTTCTTCTATGACCACTAATAACAACGAAGTGGCAATATCCCTTGATACACCATATTTTAGAATTGTGGAACTATTCAACTTCACTTCTAAAACTCTAAGAATAAAGGTAGCTTGTGCAAAGGAGACTCATTAGTGGTGTAAACTCTGACTTTCACATTATTTTTGGAAGGAAATCCCATATAATGTTGCTTTTCCCATCAATGAATTGAAATCAACGGTTGTTTTGACAGGGAAACCTCTCAAGAGCAAAGCATTGTGTTGCATGAGATGATGTTGTATCCATCATATGTTGTTACGTATGGTCTAAATTATACCCGTCGCGATTACTCCTATGTGATGGTGAGAATTAATATAATCTCCTGGAGTAAATAGAACCTTCTGAAATAATGTTTTTTCTACTGATATTCCGGCAACCACTATCTTCTGGTCTAGTATTCGACCTTCAAAGAAACCGTCCATGTTTGCAGATGGTTCTTATGTAGTTTCCATGTATGTTTATGGCAACAACACAACCGACAATACAAAACGAAAATCTGTGAAAGGTCGCGGTATCAGGTTAATAGTAAAGTGAGTGAAAAGTCAATCATATAGTAGGGCTTTCCTCGAACATGTAAATTCACTTTTTAGCATACTTTGTATTAGGAAAATAACAGATACATTAGGTAGCATGAAATAATGAAGGTTATTAAGTCATGGTATTTAATTGTTTTTAATTGTTATATTAGTATATCCACAAGTAAAGTGGTTGTTGAAGCTTATTTAAATTTTAATTAAGATGCATTTAAGCATAACAAGATATGATGACCATGAAATTAATCTTGATTATACACTTGTTACATTTTGATTAATCTTGTTGATCTGCTCAATGAAAAACTAATTATCATATTATCTATCTGCCATAACTCTAAACTCTATAATCAGTTACCAAGGCATTTGTATGTAGCTAAAAATACAAAACAAAAAATACACAAATGTTCATTATTCAACATACCATCACGAATATATTAAGAACTCTATTAGTTTCACTGGAAATCAACTCTAAACTACATAGTCAATTACCAAGGAATTTGTATTTAGCTAAAAATACAAAACAAAAAATACATAGATGTTCATTATTCAATGTATACAATCACGAGTATATTAAGAGCTCTATTTGTTGCACTGTAAATCAATTGAAGCACCTATTTGAATGTCTGTGATAATGGCCCTATAATGATCGAGACAGGTGGTATGAGCTCAAAGGATTATTTATTTAAAAGCAAAGTAACAATAAAGTAATAATAAGCTTTAGCAACAACCTTATTCGAGAAAATAAGCTCAACAATCTTTTTGATATGAACTGCTATACAAAACAAGGGAGATAGAAGCTAAGCTTCAATTCCCTGTCTTAAGATAATAAATTAACGGAACTCATACCTAATTCCTCGAAAAGAGGCCAAGGCTTCCAAAACACCTATTGGTCTGAAAGATATACGAAAAAGCTTAGGAATGAAATATATACAAAAAAAACTTAGTATATAATGCCTAAGAAATCGTGCATAGATTAATACAAAATCCAAAACTAATTTATATAGTCCTAAGCAGGAAGGGACTAATAAGTTAGCTTTGCATTTAATGTTTGACGTAGATTTCACTCTAGGAAAGTATTCAAAGTATTAAGTATGAATGATAACATTTGAATTGGTAGCGATATAAAATCCTGTAATTAATCAATGCTTTAACCCACATATTTTCCCATACTTTATTTATTAATCTACCTTGTTTGAGGTCAAGAAAAGGCCCATTATGTCAAGAACAGTGTGGGATTGTAATCTGATTGTGCTTGTAAGTTGGTTCAAGGTTGTTGCAAACTCTCAATACCAGAACTTAGTAGAGTGAAGAAAGATATAACCTAGTTGTAGAATGCATTCAAGACAGTTTTCCAAATAGACTCAATAGAATTTCATTGGTTTCAGCAGTACTTCCAGTTTAGAGAGGGGGACTTAATCGATTTTATGAACCCTGCTTCAAGTAAATTAGTGAGTTTATTCTTCAATTATTTTAGCTCTGGGGTGACATCCAACAAGCTCAGAACCCTGGTGGATTTTCCACTAACAAAAGCTCAATCTTGTGGTCAGTGCCTCTCTGTGGAAAAATAATAGAGAGGGACTTAATCGATTGTATGAAACCTGCTTCAAGTAAATTAGTGAGTTTATTCTTAAATTATTTTAGCTTGGGGGTGACATCCAACATGCTCAGAACCCTAGTGGATTTCCCCCTAACATAAGCTCAATATTGTGGTCAGCACCTCTCTGTGGGGAAAGAACGACTAGCAGTTTGTAAGGCATAACATCACTTTTCTCTTCCATCACTTTAATAATGTATGTTGGTCGTATTTGAATAGCTCGGCTTATCTTCCTGCATGTACCAAAATAGCAGGAATATACGTAAATAACCAATTTCCACCAAATATCTAGGTTTCGTGGAGGACTAAGGTACTACAAAGAAAGTCTAAGTTAAAGCACCTAAGGCATTGGCCCACCTTACTATGAAAATAAAGAGGAAGCTAAGAGCAAGCCAAAGGTCTGGATTTGGTTTATTTGTAAGCTCATTCAGTGTGCTGGTTCCGATGTTTGGAGTTACCGCCATTTCCTTATTGTATATACCTTGGTTAAGGAAATACACAAAATCCACCAATTCTGATTTGGGATAGCCAAATTTTCCACAATAGCAAGTTGAAAGTTGTAGCATTAAGGTTGTATGATGTTAATAGTTGATAGGAAGCAATTAAATATAATATAGGTATGACTTTTAACATTTAACAAAAGAAATTATGATAATTAATTCTAAAAAATCACTTTAATAATTAATATTGTTATTATTATATTTTTATAAATTTATTTTAATTTTTAATTTAAGATTTATCAAATTTATTTATTAAATATTAAACTGATTAAATATTTCATTTGAAAAAAAAAAAAATTTAATGTAAGAATTTAATTTTTTAAAATAGATTTTTAATTAATTAAAATTAAAAATATATATCAAATTAATATCTAATTAAACAATCATTTTTAAAAATTTAATTATAAAATTTATTTTATTTTTGTTTTTAATTTATAAAATTATTATTATTATAGATGAAAATGTTTTTTTATTTTTTTTATAAACATAATTCACCTCTAAACACCACATTACAATTTTTATATATTACATTGTAGAGAAGTAGATACAATAAATAATATTAAAATAGATGTACTTAATTGTATATATTTTCCTTTATCTAGCATAAAAGAGATGTACTGAATTGAATATATTTTGTTTTATCTATTATAATGTAATTGGTAATTTTTTATAGATCTATTTTAAGTATAATTAGAGGCTTGTATGGGTTCGCCCTCTCCCACAAGAATATAATTCATCGTTGACACCTGACACATATTCCTTGGTGGTTCAGGCATTCACTCGCTCGCGGAAACCGCCCTCTGAATACCCTTTGATGCTAATGAAATTATAAAAGCAACACATGTTCAGAGTTTTAGCAAGCCATCCCTAGAATTTTTTTCCGGTGGAATGTTTTACACCAGATACTAGCACCTTTTACGGGTCGAACTTATGACCAACCTTTCCGGTAATAGTACAACTAGAATTAGTTGATGTTTGAAGCAACAAAGTTTTAAGGAGTGATACAAACGCAAACTAATTTAGAGGTTAATTAATTGTATATTATTTAATATTTGTAAAATAGTTTAAAGTGGTTATATTTACAATTAAATATATATTAATATAGCACATGCACCTGTTTTTCCATTCTAGCTCTCGTCTACAATAGTTTCATTGACAGAAGCCCAGTGTGTAGAATCGTAGCCTCTAATATATGAGCACATAATTTGACGATTAGCATAAATAGACTTTCATTAAGATTCGTCAGAAGAAGCATTTCATATGATAATATAAAGAGCCATTACCTGAAAGAGAGAGACTATAAAGCTTTAGTTAGACAACTATTCGCATCAAAATTGATGACACATTTATCCAGGCTTGAGGGGACATTAATGGAGGAAAAATGGATTGTTAATGGGAAACAAACAAAAGGGTTGTGAAGAGATTGAAAAACTAGAGGAACATAGAGGGGACATTAATGGAGGAAAAATGGATTGTTAATGGGAAACAAACAAAAGGGTTGTGAAGAGATTGAAAAACTAGAGGAACATAGGGAGGCAGAACAACACATCCAAATATTCATGACATGTGATGAGACAAAAAAAACTGATAAATATGCGATTTTGTGTAGGCACCTGAGGACTGATGTATAAGTAACTATAAATTAATAACTATCTATAAGAACTAACTCCAAGGATAGCGTAGTTGAACCCACCTATGTGCCACTTTGAGGCCATTCACTCGGCTAACCATGAAAGGAACAAGCACAACCACGTTTAAAAGACATGCATAGTTGTTTGTTTCCACAATCATGCATGCTACTTTCTTGCTATCATAGCATTAGTATGGGTGTGAGGAAATTCACTGCTCCCTGCTCTCATCCCATGCACGTTTTATCTTAATGTTAATGGTCGTAGTTGAAGCACCATCATTGATTTCACCTTCAATTGCTCCAACTACTAGTCGTTAAGAAGAAAAAGGTTATCTAGAAGGTGTGCCAATAAAGGGTTCGGTTCAATTGCTCGAACTACGAGTCGTTACGAAGAAAAAGGTTCTCTACAAGGTGTGCCAATAAAGGGTTCGGTTCCACCAATGGGTTCAGGTTAGCAACCATAACCTTAACTTTGCACAATCGATGCCTATGAAACCTAGAAATATGAGAATCTAGTGACACCAAAGTTAGAAAAGCATCTCGATTCTCTTCCTGACAAATGAAACATTATACATTGAGTCCCGTACCTGAGGGTACAGTGGAAACGAAGGGAATCAATTGGAATAATAGAAGAGAAATAAGTGAGAAGAGTAGATCTTGAAACCGCGGGTCAGCAATCTAAAAAACCATCCCTATCCGACAGGAAAACATAGCATGTCGCAACTACTGAAAATCAAATCCTGAATTTTTTTTTTGAAAGTTGGACTTGGACATCAACTATCAAGTAGAATAATAGAAGAGAAATGAGCAAGAAAAGTAAAGCATCTCGAGATACGGTATCCCATCCCCCAAACTGAGATAGATTTTTATAAGTCCGGGAACAGGGATAATTTTCCTTTATTTTGAGAAGTCGAATTAGACCAAAACAAGCACAAATTGCATCTCAAATTTCATGGACCCCGTGTCAGAAATTTCATGATCAAACAAAATCTTAAGCCATCTCTCTTTTTCCCTCTAGATACTACATAGTGCATTGTTTTGTATTTTTTTTGGATCCCCTTTTAGAAGCTTCTTAGCGAGGGGAACACCGCTGTGCCATGGATACCAGGTTCCACCTTTCAATTGCTGGTAATTTTGCAAGTCTTAATAAATATAATAGTGGTCGTATAATCTGAAAATGAACTACTAATTATGATATTCTTCATATGATAACTGTCTTATTTTATCATTAATTACATTTATATATGGTCAAGTTGGATGAAGAACAAAATTCCAAAGCTTGCCATGGCTGCTATGACAAAAAAAAAAAATGACGGAAGACTTATAATTCCGAAGCCCACCATGACTACGTCGATATGGATTTGATAGAAGACATGGTGGGATGGCTTTAGAAGTCATTTCTGTCTAGGAACATCGACGGGTAATTGCTCACCCCAGAGGAAAAGTTTGCTTGATCGACGATTGAATGTGATGAGAAGTTGGATTCTCTTAGAATGAAAATATAAAATTGAAAGCTGATTTGCTTCACCAAATAGAAGAAACTATAGAAAAAGCTGAGAACGTAATAAGGTTGACAACTGCATGCGAAGATATTGCTCATCATGATCAAAGTAAAGAGGTCATGGTAGGCTTAATAGAAACCCTTCTCTTTGTTTTATTAAATTGAAACAAAAGGATTGGATTTGAAAAAATTGAAATGGTTCTATGTGATTAACCTCGAACATATGTGGCAGGTTCTCTGCAATGAACATCATTCAAACGAATTCACTTTGGTTCATGGTGGAGTTGCAGAAGTTTGCAGGGAGGCCCGTTACATCAGAAAATAAGGAAAAAGTTTGCAAGGAGGATTAATTTTGAAGCAATGCTTTAACCCACATATTTTCCCAGAACTTAGCAGACTTTATTTATTAATCCATCTTGTTTGAGGTCAAGAACAATCCCATTGTGTCAAGAACAGTGTGGGAGTACAATCTCATTGTATTTAGGTCTACCCAATTTACCTCTGGATATATATAGATTATAATATGAGTCTAAGTCGAGTGACAATTACTACATGAATTCATTATCAAATCCAGAGCCAAGATGATATCGAGGAAACAAGAAATGTTGAGCACGGCCAATTTTTCCCTCCTTGTTACGAGGGACGGTATGTTACGGTTGGGGAAGCTGAGAATTAACAAATAAATCCAATATACAATTACAGTTTTCTACGGTGCAACACATAGACTGTTGATTTGCCACTGTATTTCTCCTGTTATGAGGCTATTCGGGACCCTGAGCTCTTGGAGAGAAGATGCACAGAGAGAAAAAGCACATGGGGAAAATGGTGGGCGGAAATATCCGAGACAAATTGTTCGAACACATAGAGGAACGTTCAATGGCATAGAGGAATGTGGACAATGAGGCCAAGATCCTTTGGCAGAAGAGCATAGACTGGAAAAGGAAGAAATAGATCCCGGCTGAGGTAAGGGTCATCAACGAAATCCGTAAATTAAAAAGTACTTTTGTTATGATATCCCTCTTTTAAGTTTGATTATGGCGAAAACCATCTTTGCATCCTTCTGCATCAGGCTATCAAAATAAAGCAGAAAATAATTAGCATTCTATAACAACGGTTAATCAATTTTAATGTTCCTTCACAGTACAAAATCGAGCTGCGTTTACATACAAATTGAGATGTGGTGTCACTTACCTCCTGTAATCTGTCACGAGAACCAAACCATGTATTAACCCGCTCTATAGCTTTAGTGGCCTGGAAATTATTGGAAGTGGCCATTATGTGGAATATTGTTGTACTAAGCAAGTTGTTCTGAAACTTTTGGAACATATTGTTCAGAATGGACCAGACGCACCCGCAATTGTACAAGTTTTCGACTACATAAATGGACAGGCAGCAAGAGAAGGGGTTGGACGAGGAGGATATGCAGGGCTATCACTTGTGTTATCAGCCCAACTGAGGGAAATGTGTACAACATGCGAGAGCCATTGCAGAGGGAGGCATAAATCGAATAAATTGGAAGGATGATGGATAGTTAATGAGCCTTGCATTTTCCTGAAGATGAAATAATTTTCCTCCGCTACAATTTCTCCAGTATATATTCTAGTCTCGCAGTGCCACCGAACTCCTGTTTGATTTCCTCTGCGTGAGCTTGCTTTCTGGAAAGATATGTTGGAGATAATTCCTCCCGTCACCTGTTTATATCCACCAACCGACGTACAAGGAGTTAATACATTTAGGTGGAGAAGTAAATGAGCCTCGGGTGAAGAGGCATCGGTATGTAACAATGTATTTGGGCATCATTTTAATGGGATTAATGAATGTGAAGAGCCTCAGAGCTCCGGTGAATATCTTTCCCTGTTTTGGTGTTAGCTCGCATACTCTGTTTTCAGTCATGCTCTGCCCCTCCACAGATTTTGTCAAGATAAACATGCAGATACAAAAAAAAACATAAACAACAAAAAGATAACGCATACACAAAAAATACTTAAACAACAACTTCTGTAGAAATAGACACCAACTCTACACGAGAAGATAAATGGCTATGATTGATTCTAGTGAGCATGGATGATCAGATTTCCAAAGCTAAAGAAGCACTCAACATAAAAGAAATAATGGAGATATATGGAAAGAAGGGCTGATGATGAAACAATGAGCACTATATTAAAAATGCATTTACGATTTTTGTCATAGCAGCAGACTGTATATTAAGCGATTTGGCAAGGTAGAAAACCAAGACCGTAAGAGCATGATGATCCAAGGAAAGCACCACATTTTGGACCTTGCTACTATATCGTGAACAAATATCATCCAAATATTATTAAATAATTCATATTATTAAGAAATAAAAAATAAAGGAATTATTTGTTACAGAACAAATGGAAATCAACCACCAAAACAGAAAACTCCTTCCAATTAGATCATCTATGGCTGCAGAGAAAAAGGATTCTTGAGGCCATGTTTCGATCACTAATAATATGAAAAGAGGAATTTTCTTTTATTTTAATATTCCGAAACCGTCAATGATAATAAATGAAGCAATTAGTCTTTTTCATTTTGAAGTTGGAAATAGAATAAAGTTTCGTTTTACTAAATAACTAAAAAATGAATGAAAATGATTACTATTATTTAATAGACCTGGGAAGTCGAGGGAGCCTATATATGTGTCGTTAACATTTGGAAAAAAAAAAAAAAAAATCCAGTACCAAAGCATGCAAACAGGTTGAAGTTTGTATAACGGGTGACATTTTGCCTGCATGCATTTTGTAACTGATAGCTAGTCCCAACTTCCTTGCCACCACCCTGACCATGTCAATGTGAGTAGTATCCGAGAAAGCATCAGCTAATATAGATTGGGAAAGCCTAGAGAGCAGGGTGCAAGAAGCCGAGGAAGGGAGGAAGGATAACAAAGCTGCACTAGTGCATCTCACCCACAAAACAATCGAATTGGAATAGTTGGTTGCTCCCTTTCAAATTTGGTCATTCAAACAACCAACTTCAAAGAGTTCCCTGCATTGGAGAGATTTCAATTGAGCCTTCCAAAGGTACTACATACATTTAATCGAATCCACAGAGATATGTGGATCCAGTCTAGGAAAATTTCGTGTTTTGAGAGAAAGAATCAGGTTTTCTAACTTCTGTTCTATGTTATGCTTGGAAAATTGAATGACTAAATCTTGCAGTAACAAGTTAGTGGAATCTCGGCTTTAAAAAAAAAAAAATCCAGGAAATATCTGAAAAAAACATAGATATGAATTCTATGTTTAACTTCTGGTGCAGTATTATATCAGACCTCAAGAAAATCAATGTTTATCTTCACGAAATATCTTTAAAAAAATAGAGAAAAAAACAGAGATATTCTCGTTGATGGGCTCGATGAATCTTTAGTGTTGTCACGACTCACATGAAAGCAACACTTTATGAGCCACCAAAAGGAAAAGAGTATCAAGGTTTATTATTTTGAACTGGGAATCTCAGGGCTGAAATGTAACTGCATAGTTATTAGTTGTACATGTCTTCACTTATGGTTTCGTAGGTTAACATGGATCTCTCTTTAACTTTTAATGTTAAAATTTAAGTGAAAGATAAGTTAAAATTTAAGTGAAAGATAAGTTCTTTATTACAAGTTAAATTCCATCTGGGGCGTGTATGAGATTTCTTCTAGGATCTTCTTTAATGTTTTTTCCCTCCAATGTTAAAATTTAAGTGAAACATAAGTTCTTTATTACAAGTTACATTCCATTTGGGGTGTCTATGAGATTTATTTTAGGTGTCTATGAGATTTATTTTAGAATATTCTTTAATGGTTTCCCTTCTTGGCCAGAAACACAGGCTTACGGGATAGAAACATTTCAGGCTTCACGAACATTTCAGTCAAAAATAAATAAATGTTTAGTGACATATCCAAGCCATATTCCATCCATTTCAATCCCCAAACGCGAAAGGACGTTTAGGTTCTCCTCTCTAGGCATTTCTTATAATACAAGTCTATGTCTTCTATTTAGTAGAGATCTAGATAGTGGGCCCGGATTTTTATTTTTATAGACTAAGGGCTCATGGTAGCAGCTTCTTTGCAACCTTTTTCTGTAAGAAGATTTGTTCTTTACTTAAAAATTACCAAAATATTAAGAAATAAGAAATACTAATTCAAAAGTTAAAAATCTTGCATCCCACATTCCTCTTTTTATGTAATAAGATTTGTTCTTTACTTAAAAATTACCAAAATATTAAGAAATCCTAATTTAAAAATTGAAAATATTGCATCCCATTGTTTACCCTTTCAAGACTTGAAGGCCTTTGATCCATTACCTGTGTCAATTATTACAAATTTACAATGCCATAGGACACACAGCCTCAGTTATGAGAAATCATGGTCAGAATCTGGGCTATTAATAGGCTGAAAGAAAATGATATGATGACAATTACCACAAGAAAAAAGGTAAATCCTTCTTAATAAGATATAAGCCGAAACATTGAATCATTCTCCTAAGCATACCTTAAATCCTTGAAACTTTATATTTTGAGAGTAAATACCATACAACACTTCTTTTTTTTCTCGTGAAAAAAGCATACTATTGATATTCAAAAATAGTACATGATAAGATCAGAAGATGATAAAAAATATACTGCTACACAAAGAAAACACAAATGTCGTTGTTCAGTATATACCCCCCATACAAAATATCAAAATGTATCAGCCCACCTGATCATAACTAGATAAGCTAAAAACTAACCTAGAAAATACATATGGCCAGAATCATTCCTCTCATATGCCAGATACTCCTCCCAAAATAAGAAGCCCTCATCACATTCCAATGCCTCTTTTGACAACAGGTCGGCCTGAGAGTTATGTTCCCGATAAATATGTTCTAATGAGACATTTTGAAACAATCCCAATTCAGCTTTGATACGGTTGCACCAGTATGTCAAGTTCAATACATTCAGGGCACATTCACCTCTTTCCCATTTGATAGTAACTCGAGAGTCACCAAAAATTTGCACCTTCCCAAGACACATAAGATTTGCCACTCAAGAAATGCACCACAAAGCCAGAAGTTTAGCCAGCATATTGGATCCTCTTCCACAATTTAATTTAAGAGTATAAAAATGATCCAACCCAATATAAATACCATACAACACTTTATCCCTTGAGACTGCAGTAAATAGAAAATCATAAAAAAATGCTTGTTCTTAAATGTATGATGCTTACCTTCCCACATAAAGATACACATGGATTATAAAGAGCTCTAAAAATGCTATCACAATTGTTCCTAATGGATTGAAAATCGCCACGAACACAGGCCCTCTTTTGCTTATAAACCAAGGTTGGATGTACATCCCTAGTGCTGAACCCATTATTCCCTAGAACATTCAATCGAATTCCTGGAGTTTGTTTCCCAGGAGCTTGAAATTACATCCGAAAGCCCAAGAATTAGAGTTCCTAGGCTCCCATATTAGAGCAATTAGACCATACTGTAATGATCCTAAAATACACGTGATTACAATTAATGATAGTTGATCCGGATATCTCTTCAGAAGAGGTGCCTGCATTCAATTTCACAAGAATAATATAAGAGGTGCCTACATTCAATTTCACAAGAATAATATAAGAGGATAGAATAGATAGAATTGACAATATATCTAAAGATGATGAATATCACCTGAAAAACTCATAACCTGAAAAACAATAGATGCAGACCAACTCACAATGTTGCCAAAGACCAAAATGGAGCCCATTGCAAGGTTAATGCATGTAACCATTATAGTTCAGCTTTAAAATTCAAGTTCTGTAGGCGACATTGAAGGATTTGACCAGATAACACCAACGCTCATGGAAATGACGATGCAAAGGTTGTTGGATGCATGCATACAACACCATGCAGCATGCCACGCCACACTCCTAGCCATCATCCACTTGCCTTGGCTTCGCTCCCTGCTTTTCACGCTCCTTGTATCATGCAATATACAATCAACAATTAAATACCTATATTGCTTAATTTTGGGCTGCCTCGAAAAGAGGCCAAATAAGGAGTGCAAGCAAGTGATTGGCCCAGAGGAAAAATCATACAAAAAATTTAGGTTAAAATACATTGGTTTTCATGATAACTAATACATAATACAGCAAGTTGATTCCTATAGTACCTGCTTCTTGGCAGGCCAACAGAGATTAATAAGGAATGAAACATGGATTATAATTCTACTGGTAAAGCTTCTAATCTACATATATAAGAAAACTCTCAATTGGATCTTGAAAACCATAATCCCCACTGAAAATTTAGATGATGCTTACATATTGTTCGGTTATTCATCGTTGTTTTTTTCCTTCGAAAAAAATTCATATATATATATATATATATATATATATATATATATATATATATATTACATATGCTGAAATAAAATACATTCTTTAGTGTTCTCCAAGAATAGGAATCTCCCATCTAAAAATATTCATTAAAAACTTACACAAATATTTGTCAACCTATCTCTTCTATACATATTTGCAGTAATTCTCCACATAGTCATAGGTGCTAAGCTACAGCCTGTTATTGTCTAGTGGTCTCAAAATATATACAAAAATGACTTTCTCAAAAATATTATGTCCCAAAACATGTTCTCTTATTTTTCCAACTGGAAAGTCCTTGTCTCCAGCTTCGATTTGATGAAGACTCTGTCTTCTTTAATGTAGATAGGCTCCTACCCCAATAGTATTACAAGAGTCGAGATTCAATACGATAATCACTTGTATAAACTTGTTACTGCCTATGAAAATATTCACCAATCTTTTATAGACCCTATGTTCCTGCATGCTGTGACGGCCTGTGCATATCTGAACTTCATATAAATTCTTTTTTAATCTATAATCAGACATGGTTCATGTCTATAATTTGTGTTATTTCCATTCTCCTCCACATTGTCATTCCACTCATCCTTCTTCAATAGAGTTCTTCTTTTGAAAGTACATCTGCAACTTGATTTCTTTCTCTATAGATATGGTTGAATGTGATATACTTGAAGTGTAGGCATAATCTCTATATTTATTCCAATATCAATTGAATCCCCAAATGATGGAAGATATATTTCTTCTTTGCCCAATATATAACAATGAGAGAATCTCCAAATACTTGGATCTCTTCCAATCCCAATTCCAAATCCAATATCAGTAAAAAATTTAGTGACATTACCTCTGAGTACTTTATGGATCCTTCCCCTACATTTGCTTTGTATTTATGACAGACTTTCTCATATTTGTACACTAGTCCTCCCACTCCTACTTTGTTTTCTTGCGCTTCCCCATCAAAGTATGCTCGGGCTTTTGCTTTATCTATATCCCTTGTTATAATCTTTAGAATTTTTATTTCCTTAATTTTTTGTGGATAGTATTTTAAGATTTCCAGGATTTGTACAACACATATAGTAGTGCTAGTCTTTTTGTTTTCTTGCGCTTCCCCATCAAAGTATGCTCGGGCTTTTGCTTTATCTATATCCCTTGTTATAATCTTTCGAATTTTTATTTCCTTAATTTTTTGTGGATAGTATTTTAAGATTTCCAGGATTTGTACAACACATCTAGTAGTGCTAGTCTTTTTGCTTTCAAAAATATTTTGGTTTCTTACAAGCCATATGCCCCATTCCCATATGTATGGCAATGTTAAGTATTCTTGTTCTTGTGGATTGTTATGCCGCCTCCTAAGGAAATATTTGCAACCTGTGTAGTTGTTTATTTCATTCCATGCTTGGATTGAGTATGTGCAATCTAGAAGTAAATCTGCATTTGTTTCTTCATCCAAACAACATAGGGAGCACCTACCTAGCCCTCGGATTAATCTCTTTTGTATGTGGTCCCAGATTAGAGCCTTATTATTAACAAGACACCATATGAATAATTTTGATTATGAAGGGCAATGTATCTTTAAGATAAGATTCCACCACCAAACAGGTTCTTCAATAACAGCATTACACATAAACTTATATCCTTCTTTGGAGTATATGATCCTATTGGAGATCAATTCCACACCAATTTGTCTTATGAATTTTCGATCCTAGTGGAGGCATTCTTGATTTTCTTTACAAAACTATTCCAAATCAATATATCATCATCCACAAAGCCCAAATTTTGTGTTGACATCCAGCCCTGTTGCCATACTAAAGTATTTGTAGAGTCATCTATTTGATGAATAGTTTCATACCCAAGGATTTTTAGTCGAATTATCATATGATCTGGAAATCTGTATGATAAACCACACCCTATCCATTGATCTTTTCCTAAAATGGCATTGTTCCCATCTCATATTTTCCATGCAAGTTCATGGTCTATTAATGGGAGTGCATTGATTAAGGCTCTGCAAAAAATAGAAACAGTGTGTGATACTTTCCTTGGAGTTTTAATCTAGTCCTCCACTGAATTTGGATGAATTTACTTCATCCAAACAATATTTTTCCAAATGCCTTTCCCATTTAGCAATCTCCAGGCTCCTTTTGCAGCCAATGACTTTGAGTAGAGATGTAGGTTTTTGAGTCACCATCCTCCCATATATTTAGGCTTCGCAATCGATTTCCATTTAATCCAACGTATTGTAAATTGTTCCTTTTTTCCTTTCCAAATGAAACTAGAGAATATTTTTCTCAGTTTTTCCAGCACTACATTTGGAATCCAAGCCATGACCATCCAATATACCAGTGTAGCTTCAAGTACTAATTTTACAAGTACTATTCCGCCACTTCTAGAAAGCCATTTGTTACACCAATTGTTGATTCAACCTTCTATTTTGTTGATAAGCCATCTCCAGTCCAAATTCAAGTATCCATTTGTCTTTCTATGAAAGCCCAAATATTTCATTCCAACAAAAAAAATGTCAATCTTGTATGGGAAAATATTTAGACTGAAACATAAGTCCTCTTCCTCAGGACCAAAGAAAGATATAGAAGAATTACTAACATTTACCTTCATTTCAGTGGCTTGCTCAAATATATTCAATATATCATTTAGTGCCATCATGTCCCATCTAGTTCCATTACAAAAAATGAGAGTGTCATTTGCAAATAGTAAATGGGATATATATATAAATTACCTTTAATTTGGATACCATTAAAATTACCATTCCTCTTAACATTCACCATCGCTTGACTTAGTCCCTCTACTACTAATAGGAAGAAGAGGGGTGAAAGTGGACATCCCTGTCTGACACCCCTTCCCAGTTTGAAGAAATTATGATTAGAGAAGAGAGAGATGGTAAAAAAGTTCATTAGTGGAAATGAAAAAATAAAACTTGGCCAGAGTTACATTTACACAAGATATAAATGATAGAATGAAAACACCTCCCCACTTTCATCATCCTCATCTTCATCATTGAGCTCCGAAGTCAATTTTTCAAATCCCTCGGGTGTGGCACTTTGGACACCCTGTTCCTATTCAAAATTCATGAAAACATTTTTCAAGTGTAATTGAATGCACAATCGATTAGTGAATCTGACTTTTGTTCAAATAAAATAGGCAACTTACCTGTTTCTTCTTACATGTTGTCATGGTTACATCCTATTCAACCGAATTTTGTTCTACTTTAGCAATGTATGGAGCATTTTACTACAACAAACACAGTGCAAAGTCATGAAAGAATTGAAACAAAAGCTACGATATTAATCAGGTCAAAGGCTATTAAAATATAAAGAATCACATACAACGTCGTTCAGTTCTATCACAAGCTTTACCAACCTACAAAAGAAAATTGTTGATCCTTGATTAGAGACCTGCAAGAATATCTCAAACAAGTAGACTAAATAAATTAGGACAAAATCTATAGGGTGAAAATTTCCAAGGATATAAGAGAAGTGAAACATAACTGTTGTAACTCCTTTGAAATATGGATGCTTTGGTTTGAATGTTTTGTGGAACTCCTCCCTGAACAACCAAACTTTCTAAATACCTTCTCAGAGGGATACCATAACAAAGTAGCCACGATACTACCTCAATAATAGAGCAACCTACATACCTGCATATTTCCATGTGTTATCAACATTCATTTGACGAACCGGAAAAATAGCATTCGAATTGCAATGATAAAAGTAATGTTTATGAAACTATACACTAGGTCGAACTTGACTACCATGTTCATGGAGACCAATGTCTTTAACATTGGAACTTTATGATTGACAGCACTATGTACTTGGTTTGTTTATTAACCTATGTTAAAAATATGCTTGGTCTATGGGGATAACTAATCAATGAGGGTCTTGCTCTCTTTAGATAAATAGCTAAAATAAACAAAACAAGATTAAGAAGACTAAACAAGATAATAATAAAAAACTAAAATCTACCTAAAAACAAAAAATAAATAAAGTAAATAAGAAGAGAGAAAATAAGAAGATGAAAATACTCTTATATAATTGTAACTCCTACATAGGTTCCACCACGTAAGAAATTGATTAAGAATAGTAAATGCCGTCTACAAAAGAGAGGAAAAAAAGAGTGCCAAGAGGTTAATTCTCTTGGTGGAAGAAGAAAGAAAAATACATCAAAATAGAAATATGAAGATTTGAAATAATAAAGAGAAGTATGAAATGGAAAGCATGAATAGAGAACAAACTCAAGAGGGGAGATAAGAAACTGAATCTGTAATGAACATAAAAATGGATAGCTAAAAGGGGGTAGAACTAGCCTCTTGATATGTGCAAGTAGATGGTCAAGGTCCAAGTCCATTTGTGGTTGAAAATTCTCTATGGCCATATACTGTGAACATTGAAGTGTTGTTTTCCAACTGGTAGGAGGAATACCTCGGTACTTTTTAACAGTAGTATTGCATGTATAGGTTGGAGTACTTGTTGTTGGCTGGCAGGAGTACTGCCTAGATTGAACCACAATTACTCGTAAAGTGTTCTTGGATAGCTAGGGACCCTAAGATGGAATGCTTATATACAATATAAAAGGAATCTAAAGCTGAAATGAATCCTAAAAAGAATCCCTAGAGAGACGAGGACTTGGCTCGAGGGTGACTGTGAGGAAACTAGGACTATAAGTTTCCTACATATCTATGTTTGGGTGGATTGGGGAAATCTCCACAACAGTTGTAGATTGATCAGAAGTAGAAGTACATAGAACATATGTGCTCCTTGTACTCTAGACCTCTATGTTTTATGATTGATAAAAACCTTATTGGTAAATTATAATGCTATGGTTGTACTTGTATCTTATCTTTGTATTAAATATGATGGATTTAATAGAGCAACAAATCTTATCTGCATGCTATTTATAACCATATATGAATAGTATGTGTTGATCCAAGTATAATTGTTATGCCTAGAAAATATGAAAAGTATAATCTTGACCTATGTAAATATGTGTTGTGAGTAGTACTCTAAATAGAAATGAAAGTAAGATCTGATTTAAGTAATTCCTATACAATGAATATTGTTCTAAGCATATCTGAAAAATATGCATTGTGCTTCACATGCTCTGATTTCCATGTAAGTAATCGACTATTCAACTAAACCGTTCATCAAAATACCCTCTACAAGATATGGGGTTGTTGTAGGCAAATTGATTCAATCCATGAATGGGTTAGGTTCCTACAGGTTTTATCAAATTCTGAAACTATAGTGTGGCAGATTGTTCCCAAGAGAAATGGTATGGATATGAGGATTTGTTTAAGAGATCAAATAAACTCAGGTCCGAGGGTCACAAGAGGAGATCGATCCATCTATCAAAATGCATCCATACCAAATCGGATGGATTCTACCATAAGCATATGTACATATTGTCATATACTTTCTCGTGGTTGAAGCCTTCCCTTGCACCAACAATCATGGATCTAGGGAATGGTAGGGATCATGCTCCCTTAAGGAGGGGCACAACCTCTCCACTAAAGCATTACTCCATCCATAAGAACAAATTCAACAAAGCTTTGGTAGGTAAGAGGAAATGAGATCGAAGAGAAGAGTTACTCTCCTTAAAATGACAAGAGGAAAGAACATTGATTTTTCCCTTAATGGAAAAGAAATTCATGGAGAAAATGTGTCATAAATCTAGGAGAGGAAGGAGGCCTCTACCTAGATGACATGCTTAGCGGGTTCCCCCTCTCTCAATTAAAAGGTAGTAATTTCTTCCATTATCTTTTTTCGATAAATGCCTTGATTTGAGTTGAGTGCATCATTTCCATTTTGGCAATTGTACAGGTTCGCCTCCCTTCCTCATGGCCACATAGTGGAGATAGGATCATGATGGTGGATTCGCATCATGTTAGGGATCATTCCTAACCCTAGGTTGGCGTGGTCTTGGTATACATTATTAATATATATTAATACATTTTTAATACTTGGATCATTTGTTATTTTATCGCCTAACGTTAGGTTAGCTTGTATGTGATAATTCTTCGTAAGCATGGTAACATATATGTATATCCTAGAATTAACCCTAGTCGTGGTTTAGTCATGGTTAACATGGGCTATGTCATGGCTACAGTGTTTTAGTTTAAGCATTAGGCATATCCCCAATTCGTGGAGTATGATAATCATTATATGATATGAGTCTGGTTATATTATAAGTATTGATTATTTCATGTTGGTTTATCCTACGACTAAAATCATGGTAAGTCTCTCTCAATATGTGTGTGTGCGTTAAATAGCATGATAAACGGAGAATTATTAAGAGAAGTAAGATGAGAAATGTTAAATAGGAAGAGCACTTTACATATGTGTTTATTTGACACAAATGACATTAATGTATTGTTGTATTATATAGTCATCATGGTAAATACATATGTAGGTATGTATACATGTATGTTGATGAGGTGATCAAAATAAGATATGAATAGCATAAGCTTCCTCTCAAGTTAATTAGAATTGAGCAATCAAATATTAATAAGTTAATCATCTCGGTTGGAGTACTAAACAGGTCATGAATGTGGTCGAGGAGGGTAAGCATTCCAACTTGCAGTCATACCTAGGTTGGGGACAAGTAAGACAATATTGAACATATATAAGACTTATATGCTTAATATTCACAGCTACAACCAATCAAGTTAACAATGAGCCGTAAGAGGGATGTAGCTGGCCAATTTGCATAATTAGTTCTAGCCATAGTAGTGCTGTGTTGAGCGAAGGTAAGCATTCTACTTGATAGTTTTCGCCAGGAGGATAAAGTGTGTGCTTGGTTATAGCTAGGTAAGTTCTCATATGAGCGAAGGTAAGCGCCCTCTCATTGTCAATTCTTGTGATATCATGACTTAGTCAAAAAACAATTCTGAGTAGGATGGGTACATTACAAAGTGGTATCAAAGCCAAGGTTATAGTAGTTGGACCTTATGGACTCAGCTAGTCCACTGAGATTTTGACTTGCAACTAATAAATTGTTTGACTTTCAAGAATCAAGAAGAAGATAGATTTGAAAAGTGAACAGGTAACTCAAAAATATTGAAGCACCTAAAAAGAATGAGTGAGGTGCCCAGTTAGCTTGGGGCGGGAGAAGGATCCCCACCTGAAGAATGTCAGAGATATGGATCTAACTAAACTAGCTTACCTATCTATGCAAAACAATAGTATATCAACAATAAGTACAAAAAAGAGAACAAGAGAAAAGTGTACACCAGATATATGTGGTTCACCCAATTGGGCTACGTCCATGGGAAGGTAGTCTTCTATTATCTCCAGAATATCTCCCTCAAGCTTACAAGAGAGAAGTGCCAATAACCCCAATACAATATAGCAATACTTGTGTGAATAAGTAAAGATCATGATATGATCCACAATGGATGAACGTGAAAGACTCCCTTGACTCTATTATATACTAAGAGATGACGAGGAATTACTCTCACATATTACATGTGGGATAATATAATTCTCCATAATAACATCTATTTATATAATAATGAGTATCAAGAGTATATTTTACCATAATGAATATGGGATATAATGTATTACTCTTTTACATAAGATTGTGGATATCTTCTAACATAATACAAAGACATTATTACCTTCCAAAGAATATAAAAGATTCCAACACTCCCCCTTAATAATGGCCGGGAGAAAACACCACTAACAAAGGAAGGAAGGAGTCATTACTGCTCCCCCTTGATGACAACTTCCAGAATATCCATAAGCTGCAAAATAAGAAGAACACTTCATATAATGGAATTGATGAAGAACAACCGCTTCTCACTGAACCATGAAATTGCACATGAACTAGGTTGTACGATGAAATACCCAACAGTAAAATGCTGAGAACATGTGACCCAATCCAACAACAAGGTGCCCAGATCACCACAAGAATCATCACAACCATAACTGATAACTGAAGAACTCTGATATAACATCCACACCAATGTATAAATACCTTCTGATGGCTAAGACAATAAAACATGTGGCTAAGAACACCACAACAATGTACAAAATACTCAGATGCCCAATATACATGCGAATAGCAGACATTCTTCCAATCAAGGTGCAATATAAATATCTGTAGAAGACTTCAAACATCGAAGAAACAAGACCTCAATGGCATATACATCAAAAGTGATATCGTGACAATGAACATCATAACTTTAACAGTAGAAGATGGTGCTTCATTATTTATGGAAACATAAACAAACAACTTATCTGCACAAGAACTTCCAAGATTAAAACATACAAAGATCATAAAAAACAACATTGCTCATACAGAAATGAAAATGCTTATACACCAAAGGTTAGCAAACATAAAAAAAAGATGGCAACATAATATGATCAAATAAAATATTAACATGCCCATTAAGGAAAATGAAGTTATTTTTACACATTAAGTGTCAGCCACAACATATAAATAGTGAGCCCAACATTTACAAATGAGATTGTTCTTATAAAAAATTTCTTTTATAAACATGACATGATTAGAAATCAACATGATTAAATATGATCAAAAAGAAAAAATTAGTTATTAAGTATCTTGTTAAAAATATTAAGCATTAGATGGTTTATAGCTATCATCATGACAAAATACTAGAGATTCGTGCCCTTAAAAGATGCCAATGTTTCCATATAGAAATGTGAGACAAATATATACCAAGAACAGGAAATAATCTCTTAATAAACATGATTAGAAGCGAAACCTAAATTCGAGAATAACGGGAAACTGAAATACTTTACTGTACTGATCTGTAGTAACACAGTTAGAAACCAGTAAAGGAAAAGAAACCTTTACTTATAGCCATTTTGAAAAGTGCCAAGAAAAGTCACTCGTGGGTCTGCCAATAGGAAACTAGCGAATAAACACTGATACTCGCGGGTTCTGCATGGCAAGGGTCGTAGTTACTCGCAGGTTTACAGTAGAGTCAGTCGCGGGTTTGTGGGTCTATAAAGATGAAATTCGCGGTTCTGATCGGGTGTTCACGGGTGTTTGTGCAGTAAAGTCACGGCTATGCTGAAGCATTCACGGGTCTCTGCACAGGAGGGGAGTGAGTAGAATGATGTAAACGCGAGTTAGCAATGAGAACAACCGCGAGTATGCCGTAGCACATGCAAATCTACTCATTGAAAGTCACAGGTCTGTAGTATACTTGCGGGTTCGCAATAGGGAAAGTCACGGTTAACCACGGGTTCTGCGAAGCAAAAGTCGCAAACTTCAAGTTTGAGGCTGAAAACAATGTCGAATCTGTCGAAGATAGAAACTTGCACAAATTCTACCAAACTTGGATTAAAATTGTCGATCTTTCAACCGGAAGATAGATCTCCTTAAGGATAATCCAAAAAACATATAGATCTACAAAAATAACATCAAAAAACCCTTGAAAAAATTTCTGCAAAAATCTACACAACAAGGTTAGGGTTAGAAATAAAAACTGTAGAAAAATGCCCAGATCTGAAGACAATCCTAATGGATATCAGATAGAAATCAAATCTACAAGAAATAAACAATTCCCAAATGATAAAGTATTGTTTTGAAATCAATAGAAGGTCCTAGATCATAGCAACAAGCTCTGATACCATGTCAGAGATATGGATCTAACTAAACTAGCTTACCTATCTATGCAAAACAATAATATATCAACAATAAGTACAAAAAAGAGAACAAGAGAACAGTGTACACCAGATATATGTGGTTCACCCAATTGGGCTACGTCCATGAGAAGTTAGTCTTCTATTATCTCCATAATATCTCCCTCAAGCTTACAAGAGAGGAATGCCAATAACCCCAATACAATATAGAAATACTTGTGTGAATAAGTAAAGATAATGATATGATCCACAATGGATGAATGTGAAAGACTCCCTTGACTCTATTATATACTAAGAGATGAGGAGGAATTACTCTGACATATTACATGTGGGATAATACAATTCTCCATAATAACATCTCTTTATATAATAATGAATATCAAGAGTATATTTTACCATACTGAATGTGGTATATAATGTATTACTCTTTTACATAAGAGTGTGGATATCTTCCGATATAATACAAAGACATTATTACCTTCCAAGGAATATAAAATATTCCAACAAAGAAAATGTATGGGTTGAGTTAAATTCATACCACAAAACAAAAACTCCTGCAATGATGTTAGAAATAGTGAAAATATTGTAGGAAGAACTGCATAGTTTCAAGGCTGACAACATAAAGGACTTAGAGGAAAAACATGATATCAATGCTATCTTATTACAAAACCTAATTGAAATAAAAAATACGGTACATCTTGTTCCTAGCTTCAGCAATGGAGGAAATGAGGAGTCACAAGAGAAAGGTTCCCAGAGTAAAGAACCAAAGTCAAAGCCTCCACCATATGAAAATGACAAAGAAGCATATAGCAAAGAGGTTTTTATCAGACAATTCAAACAATGAAATTACAATGAGATCGCCTCCTACGAAAAAGAATAAACAAAAAATTTCCAACAAAATTCAAGAGGAGTTCAAAAAGAGCAAACCACCTACCTTGAATGACATGGTGAAGAGGCTGAAGCCTAACTATTGGAAATGAAAAATTAATTTCAAATCCACAACTATGATGGGAACATGAAATCTTGATTTCCCATGTATAATATGACCACTAAGGCATCTATTGGAGGAAGAATGTGAAGGCAACTCAGCAACTCAAAGAGAAGGACCTTAATTGGAAAATTTTCAAGGAATACTTTCAAAAGAAATATCTATCAGAAATATTTTACGATAGGAAACTAAAATATTTCCATGAACTCAATATGCGACAATTGAATATGGGTGATTTTATTAACAAATTTCTAGAATTATTGCATTATGTTCCATACATTAAAGAGAATCGAATTAAGATCCAGTGATTCCTAAGTTGTCTACCCCAGCAGTTCCAAGACATATTAGAATTTGACTCTCCAAAGGACATAGATGATACCTTTCACAAGTAAATACTATGTCATGAGAAGAGCCAACACAGAGTGAGAACCAACAAAGCTTGCAAGATAAGAAAAAGAGAAGGGATAAACAATGAAGGTAGGGATATAATCCCTCTACATTAAAAAATCAAACAAAATTTTAGAATAGTAATGCTTTTGGTAGAAATAAATTTCAACAAAATGCTCTTATTCAAAGAATAAATAAACCCGGTGGAACTATCAGAAGGAAACTAGAAGGGGCTAATATCAAACCATGGCTATGTAGAGAAAACCACTGGAAAGTGGACTACCCCCATAAAGGTAAAACTAACAGGACTCTTCACAATATGCAAGGATCTACTACAATAAATTACATGGCTAGAGTTCCAAATATATGTGCATCGAAGTGGAAGGTAAAATTTCTGAAAAATCTATTTGAATCCTCATCAATCTAGTCTCTTGTAAATGTTATATTTCCCCTAGAATTACTAATCAATGTATGTTGCAGAAAAGAAAATTAAACATGCTTGGCTAGTTCACCTGTCTATAGGGACAAAAAATAAGGTATTCGATTTTGCAAATGCATAAATAACCATTTCTAATATTTTAAATGCCAAAATATTCTTTTATGTGCAAATGCATAAATAACAATTTCTAATGTTAATAGTACTAAAAATGCATTTTCCTAAGTAAATGATCTAGGTACAATTTATACGTTTTTAGGCCATTAAGTTAACAATCATTTTTACTTGGATCCCGGTACCACGCCATTGGGCCTCCCCGTTCCTTAATTAATTTCCCCAACATGGCACCACTCCGTTGGGTCCAGTCATCAATCATTTCCATTTCTCGGCAAGGTACCACATCATCAGGTCCTTGCGTCCACTCTTTCCGTTCTGGGCAGGGTACCACATCGTCGGGCCCTTCTGCCACCATCCTTTCGTTTTGACTTGTGGGAACTTCATGTAGGGATTTCAAGAGCCGTTACCTTCTTTCCTCAATATACACACTATTAGGGACTAATGGCGCTGAGGAGTGAGTCCATTCTCACTACGTGCCTCCCAAATCATACGTGGCCAGCTCTGTCGTGGCCCACCTCGTACACCCTCACGCTTTCCTCTTGAGCAAGCGAATCAGTGCTTATTTGCTCAGCGTAGTATTCCGTTGGAAGTCGACATCGTTGTCACTCTCCCCGTGTGTGATTTATCCATACTCTACAACCCTTCATTCCTTTTTGTGTCCGTCGGTGAACTGTTTCACCTATCGCTACACATATTTATCAAAAACACATATTAATAGTCCTGTCATCTTTCATCATAGTTCAGTTCATGAACTCATTAATCGTTAAGCATTTATAGTTTACACATCACATTATACATTCTTCTAATTAGCAAGGCATTTTGTCAATACAATGTACTTCTTTTGTTTTCATTACATAATTTCTCATACAGCTAATCGTTAAGCATCATCTATATGTGCATATAACACATTTTTCACAATCAAAGCTAACTATTAAGCAACATGTAATTATTCATTTTCATCAACTATCAAATTCCACATACATCATTTATTTCATTAAATCATAATCAATTATTGTTGTCATTCACATCTTCAGGTTTTCCTCAATCATTTAAGACATAAGAGACCAATTTATCTAAGTTTGTTCACCGGGTCACTGGACAGGTGCCCTTAAGTTCCACAGTCATTCTAGGGGCATTACAGTAAAGACCGTGAAGACGGTAAAAGAAATGTCATAACTATAAATGGAATACCCCGCAAGGTACCAGTAAGGTATATCTCATCCTTGCAGTTAAATCAAACTACAAGGAAAGGATTTAGGTTATATGAAGTATAGGTGATATATTTTGGAAAAGTGGTTGAATTTAAGCTGGAAGAATTTCCTGTCCTGATGGAATTTCAATATGTGTTTCCTAAAGAAGTACCTAGGTTGGTTCCCAAGAGATATCTCGACTTCACCATTGACCTGGTACTGGGAGTAGTATCTTGTTTGAAGGAACCTTATTAAATAAGTACCCCAGAGTTAGTAGATCTCAAATTGAAACTACAAGAGTTGTTAAAAAACATTTACATTGGGCCTAGTGTTTCCCCATGGGGAGCTCCAATTTTGTTTGTTAAGAAGAAGGATGGAACACTGAGATTGTGCATCGATTACCGATAGTTGAATAAGGTAACTATAAATAACAAGTATCCTTTGCCCATAATTAATGATCTTTTCGATCAAGTCAGAGGGGAAAAACTGTTCTCTAAAATTGATTTGAGGTATGGCTACCACCATATTCGGATCAGAGATGAATATATCCATACGAATATCTTCAAGATTTTCTATGGACACTATGAGTTAGTGGTGGTTTCTTTCGGCCTCACCAATGCACCTGCTACATTATTGTGCCTCATGAACAGTATTTTCAGCAAGTATTTGGATAAATCTGTTCTTGTCTTCATGGACGAAATCCTCATATATTCAAAGATGGAGGAGGAACATAAAGAACATCTAAGTGCAGTTCTGAAAATCTTGAGGGAACAAAAAATTTATGAGAAGTTTAGTAAGTGTGATTTATTTCAAGAACATATTTAGAACTTGGGGCATGTAATTTCAAAGCAAGGGATCTTGATGGACCCAGATAAAATTAGAGCCATTATAGAGTGGCCTACACCTACAAACATGATAGACATCAGATCATTAATGGGACTTGCAGGTTACTACCACAGATTCATCAAATATTTTTCTAATATTGCCCATCACATAACCTCCTTACAGAAAAAGGAATCCAAATTTATTTGGTCATATAAATGTGAAGCAAGTTTTCAGGATTTAAAATGGTTGTTGACTACTACTCCTATTTAAAAATTGTAGACCATATGGAGAATTTGTGGTTTGAAAGGATGCATGCCATGGAAGGCCTAGCGGGATTACTAATGCATAATGAACATGTGATCTGATAAGAGTCTAGAAATCTGAAAAAACATGAAATGAATTATGCAACCCATGCCTTAGAACTGGTTGCAATAATTCATGCACTAAGAATGTAGAGGAATCATATAATCAAAAATATATTTCTGCTAAATAAAAATAATATTGGATTGAAGTAGTTTTCTTACCAACAGAACCTAAATGACCAAAAGAAAGATGGTTGTCCATTTTAATTGAATATGACTTCGAGATAAAGAACATCAAAGGAAAGGAAAACAAGGTTGTCAACTCTTTTAGTAGGAGAGTTCGCCTAATCTACTCAACTAACATCAGTACTTTGGAGGTTGATCTCAAAGAAAAATTAAAAGAATCCTATGGATAGGACAAGTATTACCAACGAATCTAGTCAAGCTTGAAAATAGATGCAAAAAAACAACAAAAGAAATACTTCAATATCACCAATGATGGACTACTTACGTACAAAAGCAGATTATATGTGCCCAATACACCAATAATGAAGCAAATTATCATGGATGAGTTTCATAAGCAACCATATTTCGAAGCAAGGAAGCAATACTTTTGGCCAAAGATGGAAACTGAGACTGTGGAGAATGTTATAGTATATTTTTCCACATCACTACAAAATGCTCATTTTCTTACTGATCTACATTATTGCATACTTCCTCGTCCTAATTTGGTTCAACCCCCATTATCCCTTCTCAGTTAAACCTTTAAAAGAGACTAATTTCCTACATGTATACGAATTTTATATGGCTAACCCACGTGCACACCACTTTTTAGTGTTAGACCCGAATACACCCTATTTTCAAGGTATAAAATAAAATAAGTTTCGGGAAATGTTAAAATAGATTTACGGTTCTTTAATTGGCCTTTTCTCGTGAATAACTAATCGAACTTCCCTAAATGCCTCCCCAAAAGTATAAAAGAGGCAAGAGGACCCATTAGAAGGAAGAGAGAAAAATAATAAAGCACCCTCATGCTGCTCTTGTGTATATTAAATCCATAAACCCTTTTCCTAGGTCTACAATTAAACCCCCATATCTAGAAATTTGCATTTCCATCATTCTCCATTCTTTTATTGCCAAGAAACTATTAGACTATTTTATTTGGGCATTCCTTTTTGGTATTGAAGAGGTGTGTATATGTGTAGCCTGTGACAAAGGAACTCAACATCTAGTTTCATAATAGTGTCGCAGCTAAGAACAACTAAAATATATCTTGTATCTTAATGTTATTTTATATAAATAATTATCTTTCCTATCTAGAAGATGTGTTAATTTCTTGTTTATTATTATCTTGCAAATTTAGCACATTCATTTGCAATTAAATCATTACATTTGCATTTGTATGCTTGTATCTTTTGTCATATTTTTTATTGCATGTTATTAAAGATACATTTGAAGAGAGATTTGAAAGAGGGATACTCTACGAACATTGGACCCAAGGTAGGAAATCCATCCTTTTTTTATCTCTATCTGAACTATAAATTTGTTTAAATTGTATTTATTGGTAGGATTGTCTAAATTGTTTATGGGCACCGCTCTGTGGCGACTTAACCCAAAATTTCACTAGGGTTGTTAATATACCTAAAAAAAATGGCGACTCCACTGGGGATGTCTCCATTTTTGGGTTAGTATAGGATTTTGTGGTTTCTTTTTGTTTTCTTCTCTTCTTGTAGTTTCTTGCAGTAGTTTAGTTTTCTTTCTTGAAACCCCTATGGAAATTTTTATGGGATTTTTTTTGGACACCTGAAGCTTTGTTTTTTCCATTTTTCACACAGATACATGAGGCAACTTTAGTCTTAACACACGTATTAGTCATGTAGGTTGCAAAAAGTTTTTAAATTTTAGTGTTTTTTCTCCATTTACGTGAATTTCCTTAAGGAAATCTCGTGCACACAGTTTTCAACAGGTGGCAGTTGCATACATGCGGTGTTTTTAGGAAATTCATGTATATACCCAGTATATGCGGTTTTTCTTAAGGAAAGTCTCGTATATGTGCTATAGGGCCCAAAAATAGGGTAAAATGTTTCAAAAAATAAAATAAAAAATTGGTTTTTTAGGTTTATTAGGTCTATTGGGATCTGGGTCTTTCTTACATTTTTCAAATTATGATTTTTAAGCCTTCAAAATAATGATTTTATGTGTTTTTATTAGTCCCTCAAAGAGAAAAGAAATCAATTTTGCAAAAAATCATAGTTTGCTTCTGATTCATTTAGGAATATTTTAGGCAGTTTGATGTTTTCGAGAGTGTTTTTATAAAAGAAAAGATTATATTGCTTTCATTTACATTATCTCATGAAAATCATAAAGAATTGTTTGCTTTCGTTATAGTAATCTCCTTAAAAATTTGCATCTTGCTTAAAATTTTGGAAGGTTATGCTTGGTTTTTCTTTCTTTTTGAAAGTGGTTTATAGTCAAGTAACTTTTTCAAAGGTTTAAGTGGTATTTTTCATTTGGAATTAATTTAATTTTCATTTATTTTCAGTTGAGAACATAATATTTGTACACTTCCACATCTTTTTTAGTAATAACAACCACTAAAACCAATGCTTAATCTAAAATCAATTAGACCTTTATTTTTATAGGGTTCACCAATTTAGCTTAAGCTTAGGATCTTGGAATAGGTTCGCTATTAAAAACCCAATATCATTTTAAAATGTTAAACATAGTGGTATTTTCATAAAGATATGAAGAAATTCAACATTGAAAGGGTTTGTCCAGGAAGCTCCACTAACACCGGAGTTAATCACAAGGTCATGTGATGTTGAATTGAAGGGAAAAACCCCCTTGATATTTAAACCAAGCGTTTGTGGGATTTTGCGTGTACGGGAATTTCTTCAGTACCAAACTTTGGGCCCTTAAGGTGATGGTACTGATGATATTTTAGGCTTAGATTCCCTACCCATACGTGTGATCCCGACCATCAATTTGTCCCCCGGATGCCGACTATGGATTGATAACCATAGTATCTTGTCTTAAGTACCGCATAGGTGAAGGAAGGGAGATTCCTTCCAAACTTGAATAGATGTTGACCCAAACTGATAATACCCTTGGAGGGTGTCCCTTTCCTTGTGGGGAGACTTGCACAAAGAAGGATTATCAGTGGAGGCCTTGGAAACTATTCTTGAACCTTTATTTTTTTGTTGTGGGACTTAATCAACTCACACTAAACTTCGAAAGAGCCTTTGTTTTCTTGGTTGATATTCTAGGATTTTATAGTGGTGTGCTCTTTGTGCTATTTTTTCTTAGTTGACCTTTAGATATTTCTTGCTTGTTGAATCAAAAAATATGGCTAGTATTCCTATGGACACCAACTAAGGGGTCCCCCTATGCAAGGGGTTCCTTTTTCTCTTCGATTTGTTGGGAACATTAGTGCTCCCTTTATGGCCACTTTGAATCATCCTAGATTCACTCTAGGGCTATTGGTTTGGTTGTTTTCCACTCCGAACGTCATGAATTCTCATGTTCCTTCTCAAACGAGCCCCTTATATCAAGGGCATCAAAACCATGTTCCTGTTTCACCAGTAACATCTTCTACTCATCATTCTACCTCATCTGGTGAAATTCTTAGTACTAGTAACCAACAGTATAAAAGGAATAGAATTATGAAGAATAAGAAGAAGATGCAAAGACAAGGGCGGAATTCCTTAGCCTCTATAGGTCATGCTAGGGGGAACTTCTAGTCTCTGCAAGCCAGACTGAAATTATGTCATCAATCATTTCTATTCATGTTGAGGACATGTCAATGATCATTGTGAGCCATATTAATGACAAGTCACCAACCGTTGCAAGTCATGTTGGAGACAAGCAACCTATCGCTACAAGTCATGCTGGGGGGAAACTATCGGCCAATGTGAGTCATGTTGTACATGTTGACAACATTGAGAATTATGAACTAACAGGATGCAAGCCTAAGTTCCCTTGTAATATTTGCAAGGGAGATCACCTTACTCATATGTTCCTAACTATTCTAGAGATACAAAGAGTGTGTTATGTGTCTCAAGGGTTTTCATCTCTTGAAGAACCTATGATTTCCCAATAGACTATTAAACCTTTGGTGGATGAAGTGATCAATTCAATTCAATATTTGATTGTTCCCACTCCTCCTTTAGATAGTGTTGATGTTGAATCGATTGAACCAATGTACGCTTTCATCAACCCCACTCTTCCTTTCAAAAGTGGAAAACATCAAGTGGTCGAATTGATGCAATCTTTAGTCAATACCACTCTTACTTTGGAGAGTGATGTGTCTAGTATTCAAGTTTTCTTCACTACTAGTTTAGAACTTTCTGGACAAGGAGGAACTCGATCCCTTGCATTTTCACTATTGATCAGCTTGCATTTGTTGATCCCTCTTATTAACTGACTTTAGACCAAGTATACCCTTTATCAGTTCCTAGTGTTTTGATAGACACTACCCCATAATGGGTGAATTATGTGGCCTTATATCCCTCGTGTCCGATCACTACTGAGAAGAAGCCTCTATTTTCATGCTTTCCTTCTTGGGACATAGTCCCAACAGTTGACCAAGTGATCCATTCAACGGGGGTATTCAAGCCTTCTCTCCACCCTACTGATCCAATTAAATATCTTGACATGTGTTCTATCTAGGATTGTATACTTCCCTTAGAAGAAGTTTTTCTAGAGGCTATGATAGATTCTAACATTCATTTAGATATTGGATTCATTTTCAAATATCATCCTTGGATTAAACCCAATTGTAATCAAATCCAACCCCAATTTTCCTATTAAGTATGATATCCCTATTTATAGATCCTCAAATATTAGCATTTTTTAGTCTTCAAACTCTGTCATTGAGTCGCAAGTCAATCTTCTCAATGAGTTTGATTCTTCTACCATATTTTTCGGCTCCCGTGATGATGAGTCTGTTATTGTAGACTCCTTTACTTCTTTCATCTTTTATCTTCCTCATGAGTTTGATCTTCTTGATTGTACGTCGTCGAGCCTTGGTGCTCTCGAGTCTTCACTAGTAAACTCTAACATTGTTATGCATATTGTTGAAGATACTGAAGTTCATAGTATTTCTACCAAAGTGACCTATATCAGATCTTTCTTTTTATATTTTTAGATATGAACATGGTACTGTTGTTTCTTGGAGACGGGAATTTTAGCTGGTTTCATGGTTTCTTAGGGATCATTTTATGCATGTTGCTTGATCCAATCAAGTATTATTGGAAACTTGCTCGGGAACTTAATTAGCTTTACCATGATTTTGAGAAGAAGCCGCATGCCTCTCTTTCTCATATATTTCTTGCCAACCCCTATAAGGTTCCATCAACTCCAAAAATTATGCACCATTATTCCAAGGTGAAGGAGTCCAAGCACAAGTGTTTCACTTAAGTGACATAAAGTGACTTTATGATATGTTTTTATAAAGTGGATTTATTAAAGTAAATTTATAAAGTTAAGTTGTAATTTTATTTTATTTTGGGATTCAGTAACTCTTTTAGAGAAAAGTTATCTTTATATAGCTCATGACTTGATGGATTTAAGTGAACTTGAGATTAAATCACAACCATCAATATTGAGGGCCAAGATTTGGTCTTGATCTAGAAGATGAAGAGTTGGGAAGTTACCCTAAAATGAATAATAAAATTTCTTGAGTGAGACTCATTTGACACGGATTCCAAGAGAACTTTGGAGAGAAGTGTGAGAGGCATGAGTTTCAAGAGAGGAATAGGTTGAGCTGAAAAAGTGAAGAGAGAGAGGAGGCTGAGCTAGAGGGGCACACTTCTCTAGGAGAGAGAGGGTCTTGAATCCCAAGAAATATAGTAGCATTTATTGCATCAAGTGTGAGCTTGTTTCCCAAGGATTTGGGAACACATTCCCATGCAATTTGTAGTAGAAAGAAAGATTGTTCTGTACAACAACAAATAGGAAGATTGTATTGCTAAAAGAGAAGATCATACAACAAAGATTCTGCATAGAAATCAAGGCATCCTAGGGGAAAAAATTTCAAGTTGATTTTTGTTGTAGTTTGTACTTATTTTTGACACTATTTTCGAGGAGTATTTCTTTATCAGCGAATTCGTACTCTATAGGCCATATTGCTGAAAACTATGAACTATTTTCAAGGAAAAATATTAGGGTCTATTGAGTGAGATAGTTGGCATTGTTTTCAAGAAATTTAATGCATTCTAACTGAGAAAGTACAATGTACTTTCTATTGTTATTATCTTTTAGTTTTAATCTCATAAATCTCTTCATAAGAAGCACGATAAAACTCTCTTGAATAGTTTTACCCTTGTGGGTTTTTCCAAGGTCACTAACAAAATCACTGTGTCAAAATGTGTTTAAATGTACTATTGTTCACTATTCATTTTTCCACTGTTGTATTATCAATTTGCTTAGCATTTTTGTTTCTTATTATAAAAGATACAGTAACATGTATTTGGGTCCATACATGATTGTTGAAGTTGAAACCAGTGAGTCTGCTAAGTGTTTGACAAAATTTCTAGCTGAGTTTGCTAGTTTACTGTTTGTAGTTGATTAGATTATTTAACATGTGTTCTAGAGTCCTTTTAGTAACTTGGAGCTTGCAGTCATCAATGGAAAATTTCCTCTCTATTGATAGTGGGAATACATCAATGTCCTCTAACCATTAGATTTTACAGGTGTTCGAGGTCAACACATTTATTCACACTTGTTAGATTGTACTAGGTATCTTGCCTCTCATTATCATTATCGATGGTTTGGCTTGCATGTGTTAATGGTGTAAATCAACGACTGGCAATCACACAGTGTCTTACTATGTTTGACTTCTGGACATATATTCACATAGTTTAGACTCGTACCCGTATTGGTTGGTTTGAAGACCTCGAGTCCATATATAGCATGACATCATCATACTATGACCCCAAGTTGCATTGGATTTCCACTTAGTCATATTTTGGAACTAATTCTTATGGATATTGCTTTGTTCCATATTATTTCTAGAGATATTCATTTGACTCTAAGACATAGATCCACTATGTAACTTTGTGGTTATGATATCACTTTTTAGACATAGATCCACTTTTTATTTTTGTGGCTATGATTTAATTATAACATGGATCCATAGTGTATCTTTGTGGCCATGATCACTGATTTTATATACATCATGGATATACATCATACTTGATTCAGTGGTTATGTCTTTATCACTTCTGAGCATGGGTATGCCTGCCTCGGGAAGAGAGTTGTGACTTGTTCTATTGTAGGTTCACTGCTTTTGGTTGGTTGTTGACTACTTATACCAGATCCACAATACACATACTCTACATATTTATAATGTATTTTGGCCATCATTTGTCCTTCTAACCTCACACATTAGGAAGCATATGTTATAGCATATTTTCCCATGACACTGCAAAATGCTCATTTCCTAATTGATCTACATTATTGTAGAGTTCCTTATCCTTTTATAGTTCAATCCCCATTATACATTCTTAGTTAAACCTTCAAAAAATCTATATTTACTACATGTATGCAAATTTTATGTCTAACCCATGTGCATGTGACTTTTCAGTGTTAGAACCGCGTACACCATGTTTTGAAGGTAAAAAGTAAAATAAGTTTCAGGAAATGTGAAAACAGTTTTACAATTCTTTAATCATCCTTTTTCTCGTGAACAAATAATTGGACTTCCCTAAATGCCTCCCCAAAAGTATAAAGAGGCAAGGATAAGCACGAAAAAAAAGAGAGAAAAATAATAAAGCACCCTTATGTTGCTCTTTTGTATATTAAATCCATAAACCCTTTTTCCAAGTCTACAATTAAACCCCCATATCTGGAAATATGAATTTCTAGCATTCTCCATTCTTTTCTTGCCAAGAAACTATTAGACTATTTTTTTTGGGCATTCCTTTGGGGTGTTGAATAGGTGTATTTGTGTGGCCCGGGATGAAGGAAATCAACATTCAATTTCAAAACAGTGCCACAATCGAGAATATGTGAAATCTATCCTGTATCTTGTTGTTATTTTATATAAAGAATTCTCTTTCATGTTTAGAAGATGTGTTAATTTATTGTTTATTATTATCTTACAAATTTAGCACATCCATTTGTAATTAAATCATTATATTTGCACTTGTATACTTATATCTTTTTCCATGTTTTTGATTGCATGTTATTAAAGAGAGATTTGAAAGAGGGATATTCTATGGACATTGGATCTGAGGTAGAAAACCCATCCTTTTCTATGATCTCTTTATGAACTGTAAAATAGTTTAAATTGCATTTATTGGTAGGATTGTCTGAATTGTTTATGGGAATCGCTCTATGGTGAATTAGCCCAAAAGGTCAATAGGGTTGTAAATATACTTGAAACATAGTACATAGCTCAATGTTTAGAATGTCAACAAGTAAATTCCCGAGCACAAGCATCCAATCGACTTGTTGCAACCTTTACCCATTACTGAATGGAAATTGGAGACTATTTCCATGGATTTCATCAATGGATTTCCAAAATCCAAGACTCAGTTCACTATTTAATTATGGTCGCTGTGGAAAAAATTAGCTATTCTAGTCAAATCAAATTTTAAGGCTATCAATATTGTAGAAATATTCGTAAAAGATATTTTCATACTACACGGGATTCCTAAACATCTCATTTTCGATAGAGATTCAAAGTTAACATCAAAATTTTGGATGTCTTTGTTGTAGGTATGAGCACGCAGTTGAACATGAGTACCACTTACCATGCTTAGACTAATGGATAGACTGAGGGGACAAACCCAATTCTAGAAGATATGCTTTGGATGTACGTAATGGAAAATCCTAAAAAGTGGGAAAACTACCTACACCCAACATAGTTTTCCTATAATAATGGATACCAAACATCAACAAATATGAGTCCTTTCGAAGTAGTGTATGCCAAGAGGTACAACACCCCTATCAATTGGTACAACCCAGTGGAAAAATTTATGCTTGGCCTCGACATGCTGAAGGAATTGGTGCATATTGTTAACAAGATCAAGCAGAACCTAAAAATGGATCAAGATCATCAAAAAAATTATGTATACTTAAATACAAGGCTATAGAAATTTGAAGTAGGAAACCACGTCTATCTTAAATTGAATGAAAAAATAAGTTCATTATACCTAGGAAGATGCTATAAACATGCTCCATGATACTATAGACCATTTGAAATCCTAGACAGAGTGGGACCTATTTCCTATCAGCTAGCTCTACCAGCTAATGTTAAAGTGCATAATGCATTTCATGTATCATTATTAAAGAATTGTGTACATGATACTAAGCATGTCATGGATTGGCGTGTGATACAGGTGGAACTAGAAGGGGAGTTCCATCTAGAACCAATGTGCATCGTAGACAAGAAAGAAGTTGCTCTTTGGAACAGGGCCATTTCCCAAGTAAAAGTACAATGGGAGCACTTTGATCCCAAGGAATCCAATTGGGAGATGGAGGATAAAATTCTACATGCATACCCATCTCTATTCTAGGATTGAGCTGGGAAGTTTTCTTAACACCGTGAACAATGTTGTTTCAAGGGGAAGGGATGTAATACCCCAAAAAGACAATGCCTATATGCATATAAGTATTTTGTAAACATTGGAACCTTATGATTGATGGTACTATGTACTTGGTTTTCTTATTAACCCATATTAAAAATCTGCTTGGGCTATGGGGGTTAACCGATGAGTGAGGGGTCATGGTGTCTTTAGGTAAAGACTAAGATAAACACAAAAAATTAAGAAGGCTAAACAAAAAAAGGAATTAAATTGAAATCTAAATAAAAACAAAAAATAAATAAAGTAAATAAGAAGAGAGAAAATAAGAAGATGAAAAGACTAGATTCTAGAATTGTAACTCCTACATAGGTGTCATCACCTAAGAAATTGACTAAGAATAGTAAAGGAAATTTTAACCAAAGAGGGGGAGAAAAGAATGCCAAGGGGTTAATTCTCTTGGTGGAAGAAGAAAGAAGAATGCTTCAAAAAACAAATATGAAGATTTGAAATAAGAAAGAGAATTCTGAAATGGAAAGCATGAGCAAAGAATAAGCTGATGAGAAGAGCTAAGAAACTTAATCTGTAATGAATAGAAAAATGGACAACTGAAAGTGGAGAGAATTAGCCTCTTGATATCTGCAAGTAGATGATCAAGGTCCAAGTCCAATCGTGGCTGAAAATTCTCTATGGACTTAGAGTATAAGTACTAAGGTGTTGATTACTAGCTGGTAGGAGGACTACCTAGGTACTGTTTAACATCAATATTACATGTATAGGATGGGATATTGGTTGTTGGTTGGAAGTATTATTGCATGGATTGAACCACGAATACTGGTAAAGTGTTCTTGGATAGCCATGGAACCTAAGCTAGAATGCATATTTGCAAGTTAAAATGAATCTAAAGCTTAAATGAATCATAAAACAAATCCCTAGAGAGACCAAGACTCGGCTCGGGGGTGACTGTTGGGAAACTAGGACTGTAAGTTTCATACAGATCTATCGTTGGGTGGATTGGGGAAATCCCCACAACAGTTGCATATTGATCATAAGTACTTAGAATAGATGAGTTCCTTATACTTTAGACGTTTGTTTTTATTCTTTATGAAATCCTCATTTGAAAACTCTAATGCTATGGTTGTACATGTATCTTATTTTTGTATTAAATCTAATGGATTAACTAGAGCAACAAATCTGATTTGGATGTTCTTTCAAACCAAATATGAATAGTATGTGTTGATCTAAGTAAAATTGTTATGCATGGCAGATTTGAAAAGTATAATCTTAACCAATGTAAATTTGTGTTGTAAGTAGTACTCTAAATAGAAATGAAAGTAAGATATGATTTAAGTAATTACTGTATAATGAATATTGTTCTAAGTAGATATGAAAAATATACATTGTTTCTAGTGGATGAGAAATATGTTATTGTTCTACATGAATTCTTCAATTATATTTATATGTTGTGTGGTTAAACTAACTGCCGCATTGGGAAACATAATATAGTACAACTGTATTAGGTTGTGTGGTTAACATAATTATTGCATTGGGCAATAGAATCTAGTACAACTATATTAGGTGGTGTGGTTAACCTAACTGTTGCGTTGGGAAGTAGAATCTAGCACAACTGTATTAGGATGTGTGCTTAACCTACTTACTGCATTTGGAAACAAACTCTAAGACAAATGCATTGTTTTGTTAAATGCCCTAACTAGTGCATTGGGCAGTCGATCTAGAATAAATATGATAGAAATTGTATGTACCTAATTGTGGTATTGGGCCACATAATCTACTACAAATCAGAATGGAAAATAGAACTCAATGAAGCATTGCTGATATTATATATATGTATTTTACTACAGCTAAGAAGAAGTTGATTGTAATATATATGTATATATATATATCCACTCCTTGTATGAGCATCAAACTATCGAGGATAACCGCGGGGATACACACTCATAATTAGATCGATTCAAGATAAGAAAATTAAGGCAAGATAAACGCAAAGGGGCTTCACCTACTCCAAGTGGCATGTAAGTAATCGACCATTCAACTAATCGGTTGATAGAAAGACCCTCTAGAAGAGATGGGGTTGTTGAAGGAAGATCAATTCAATCTATGATTAGGTACCTATAGGTTTTACCAAATGCTAAAACTATAGTGTGG
Organism: Larix kaempferi; assembly: GCA_027924585.1. NCBI lineage: Eukaryota > Viridiplantae > Streptophyta > Pinopsida > Pinales > Pinaceae > Larix > Larix kaempferi. The sequence continues at coordinate 11,112,380 of BSBM01000301.1, forward strand.
CGCATCGTTACCAAAAGGAATGGTATACTGGATATGAGAATTTATCTAAGAGATCAACTCCACTCAGATCTGAGGATCACAAGAGGAGATCGATCCCTCTATCAGAACGCATCCATACCAGATTAGATGGATTCTATCTAAGCATTGCAACACATAGATTCTATCTAATGTATCATTGGTTGCAAAACTAACTCTAAAGAGAAGACCCAGTCAACGTATACATCTACTATCTACTTAGGAGAGAAGATCAGCATAATCATTGGACAGAGGGAAGACTTTCCTCTGCGTTAGCATTTGAATCACAACAAGGCCTCCTACATTGGTTGTGGTGCCAATCTCATGCTTAAGGATATGAGCGTTGATATTGTATCCTAGCATGCCCATTGTAGGCTTGCCTTTGTTCCACAACCATAAGAATATGTGTGAAACCTTCCCTTGCACCAGCGATCAAGAATCCAGGTAGGGATCGTGCTCTCTTGAGGGGCATGACCTATCCACTAAAACATTACTCCATAACTCAAAATGAATTCAACAGAGCTTTGGTAGGTAATAGGAAATGAGAACCAAGAGCAGAGTTACTCTTCTTAAAATGACATGTGGAAAGAACATTGATTTTTCCCTTAATGGACGAGAAAGTCATGGAGAAAATCCATCATAAAGCTATGAGAGGAAGGCGGCCTCTATCAGGTTGACATGACTTGGCAGGCACCCTACTCCAAAGTGGTGGTCAAATTAAATCTGCAAGTGGAAAATTCCACTTAAAATTCAATGTTTTACAGCGTTGTCTAGAAAACAGGATCCTAACTTCGGACAATCTGCACAAGAGGGCGTTCAGTGGTCCAAGTATATGTTTTCTTTGTAGATCTAATGTGGAAACTGTATCACATTTATTTGTTATTTATCCTTTTTTCAATTTTGTTTGGGGATAATGTAGTAAAATCCTAAACTTTAGGGAGGGTTGGAAGATGCATAATCTTCAAGATAGTATGCTTTGATGGTTCAGCAAGAAAGTAAAATTCAAAGAACGTCCTCTATTTATCATATGGGAAGTATGGAAAGATAGGAATAGATGCATTTTTTTAAATGAAAATCGTTATGCCTTTTATATTAGTTCAAAATCTATCAGTATATTCCAAGAATTTCACAAGTGAAAGGAGCAAAAAAGGATTAGGAGACGTCCCTTTCCCAAGCTGGAAGATTCATCTTCCATTGGGTTTTTTGATGGTGCAAAAAAAAATGGAATATGTGGACCTAAAATGATACTAAAAATCAAAAGAGATCATTAGGGCGTGCGTTTATATCTGATATTTTGGATTGTGGACTTTATTGAGTCGCTCATCAAGATTCACCAGAGTGAAACAAATGTACAACCTCGATGCATTCTATGGTCGTCGTCATTTAGTTAAGCTAACTAACCATCGATAATGAACGAACGTTTAATTAAGAAGCCACCCGCGGCTTCAAGCGGTTAACTTCTTACCAAAGGCTGGCGCAGTGCGTTAACTACAAATCCCATAATGCTGAAGCAACGAGATACGCGTGGAGCAATACGCTAAGCAGTTAACTGCTTACCAATGGCTGGTGCAGTGCGCTAACTGCAATTCCCCATGGAGGTATCAACAATGGTTTTGTCTCAACTACAAGGCGTCTTCAAATGGGAACAGTTATGTTGGCTACCCACGCGGCGATATACTGCGTAGAACGACTAGGCGTTTAACCATGTAGCTTCCAGTGAAGGTGCGTTTCATGCAATCTCAGGAGAACATCTGCAGGAAATTTATGTATTTTTCTTCAACTTAATCTGGAGGAGATTGAGGAAATACAGACCCTCTCTGTCGGTGGCCGTCATAGAAATGCTGAATATTCTGGCCACCGAGACATCCGCATCCTAGCACCTACGCCACCACCATGGGAAGCACTTCAAATGGAGAGCCGTCTGATATCAATCTATGGAAGCGGTGTTCTATGGCTCCCCCCATGGCTTTGGATCTGGAAAGCTTTTACGGATTGGAGACGAGAGAGCCTTTCACTGCATAAAAATTACTATAATATTCTGTTGTAATTAGTCATTTTCTTTATCCATATGGTTCGAGTGAATGAACTGTATGTTTCTGTAAAATCCTTCTATTGTACGGCCTTGAATCGTTTTTCAGACACCCCAAGCATCCAAGCATCCGTGCAAGCATACTTATGATAGATTTGAAATAAACACCGTTAGCCCTGTGCAAGGTTAACTTTAGCATTTCTTTTTATGAATGAAACATATTATATTTGAATACGTATGTGTTCCCATATGATTTCTGAATGAACAATGATTTATAATAGTGCAGGGATACTCGTGATAGATCTATGTTAAACGTAGGTTCTTTTTATGAATGAAACGTATTATATTTGAATACGCATATGATTCCTGAATGAACAATGATTTATAATAGTGCAAGGATACTTGTGATAGATCTATGTTAAACATATGTATAAATAGCCTACACATATTTATAAATAGAATATATGAAGCCTAGTAAATAGATCACACCATTAGTTTCATAATTTCGGATATATATATATATATATTATATATATATATATATTATATATATATATTATATATATATTATATATTATATATTATATATATATATATATATATATATATATTATATATTATATATATATATATATATATAATATATAATATATATAATTATATATAATATATATTATATATAATATTATTATATAATATATTATATATAAATAT